>ML793160.1:493065-506171 GCA_009831015.1 Picea engelmannii
GCCGATGAGGGCCTTGTCTGCTAGAAGGAGGGCAAGCTTGCAAGGCTCCTCTGGAGATAGCTCCAGAGAAGGGATCTCCTCCATCCTCTTAACAAATTTGGACGGGAGAGAATGCTTGGATTTGGGTCCTGCCGAGCGGACCAGCGCTTTGAATGCTTCCAATCGGGCTTTTCCTTTCTCGCCAGTCAGATCTGGGGCCATTGTAGCAGGTCGTCGACCTCCAGCAAGTACAGTCGCAGCAGGCCCTCATGCAAGTGCCGAATCGCGTCTCTGTATACCGCTGAAACACCGATCCGGAGTTGAATCACGTCTTTGAATGCTGGGCGCCGAAATCGCGTCCTTCAGACCTTCAAATCACCTCCCTTGATCCAGATTCGTTGCTGGCAGCGAGAAAATCCAAAATCAGGAGGTGCCGGTCAAGCTAAGCCTGGCCGCCGAGAGGGTCGAGGCTGCCTGTGCGCGCGGCTAGGGTTCTCCATCTTTTTTTCCTCAAAGGTGAGTGGGCTTGGCCCGGAAACGGTTAAACTCTCACGGCGAGCCACGCCCTCGCTCTAACTTAATCATAGATTATTAACCTTGCAAAAACTGAAATATATGTGCAATATAATGAAATCATTGCATGGAGCACTGAAACCAATGTAGTGAAAATGATTTTATCCATTATACAAAATCAATGCACTATACTTAGAGAAATGGCTTAGTCCATTGTACAAACACTAAAATCAATGCATTGCTAATTTTATCATTTGTACATCTTTATCATCAACCTCGTAGACTTGTTGTAGGTTTTTAGGTTTTAGATTGTTCATTTTCTTATTCCTTAAATCGACGCACTGAATCAGTTTGCAACTATCATCCCTCAAATCAATACATTGATCAAGAGGAGAAATGGAAAGGTAAGTTGGGTGGTCATGGGCATCTTCACTGGAGGATTAATGGCCTAGACTTCTTCCATCTTCACATGGGTGATATGCACATAAATGTAACCAAATGGGGATTTATGCTCATCTCCCTTACTCTGCCTTGTGCTAAAGGTAATATTTACCCTAAACCCTAATCTAACCTTCAACCCTTTTACCATACTTTCGATAATTTCATCACAGTAATTGAATATTAACTTTTTCAAGTCATCTAGCAAATGTTTCTCTTGGATACGAATCTTTCACCTCAGACATGGTATGCAACAAAATGTATTTATATGTATCTTCATTCCCAATTTTTTTCTTTGTTCATTGTTCAAGCGACTTCTCTGATCTTGTATGCTCACATTTTCAATAAGTGGTATACCTTCAGAAATATCTCAATAGATAGAGTTTGTCACTACTAAATGTCATCTTATTTTTTAAATAGATATTTGTTTCAGTTAATCAAGATCTCAATCCTCTAGATTATTTAACATGTCAGTTGATTGAAGTACAAAACATTGCCAAACACATATACAACATAAAAAAATGTTAATAAATTTAAATTATCAATTCTTGCTATTTCTTTATTAGTTGATTGTCTAGTCTAGTCTAGGAGTCGTATCTACACTTCATGTGTGTTGTGTTTATTATTTCCAAGTTATAGTAATCATCATATATGTTGAGAAAAATATCGTGTTGTTTCCATGCCCAGTATCCAACCAAAGATGTATTCTTTTTAAATGTCATCGCAAGGACTATTTAAGGGATTCTTCAATAATATGTGCCTTTATGTAGTGGGGCTATACGTGATGAGCAGTAGAGGAAAGGTGGTTTATGTGACCATCTCCATGGTTGGTTCAGTAGGATACTTCTTGGGCATATTTTAGATACTCTCACTCTCTATATCCCTAGTTACCTTGAAGGAGAAGGTCATTGTAGGAACTATTGAAGGGTTTTTTTGAGTAGTCGGTTTGGTTGATATTTTTGTTGGATCCTACATCGATCCTTGTTTCCATAGACATCCTCCTATCTCTCCCAACAGTAAAGGAAATGGTAATATAGAGTGCTATAGTCCTCCATTACCCGAGGTCACTAGGTACACACCATCTTTGGTTTCTTCTTTGTATAATGCATCACCCAATGCTACCAACTACTAGCTTCATTTTTCTCCAATTGCTATGGGTCGGGGGTGATTTAGGAGATCACATGTGCTACTTCAACTGCAATGGGTTAGGGACAATTTAGGAGATCGCACACAACTCCAACAACACTAGGTCGATGGTGATTTATAAGATCTCTATTATTTTTAATGTCCTAAAAGACTAGGTCATATATTCTATATTATTATGGAGGTGTGGATATGTTTGTAAATTCTAGGTTGAGGAGTAATGGAGGAGGAAGGGACCTCGGTATCTGTCAAGTGTTGAGTGTGTCCAAGGTGGATCACATTTTTTAGCCCCTATTTTTTTCGATTTAAATCTCAGTTTATAATGTATACATCCAAGTTACAATATTTACAATGATTTTTATTGTGATTAGAAATATTATTATAGCTCAATGTATTAAAATTCAAGGAATCCAAAATATAGTTGTTAGAAAGAGTCACCTATATCCTTTAATGTAATAATAATAATATAATTTTAAGTTCAAGCCCAAGTTAATATAACTCATTTCAATACTCACTTTAGTACATTCACATCAATTCATTATTCAATAATTAAATAATAGATATTTGAAATAAATCATTTTTCTTCTTTTTACTTTGACTAGCATGTTGCATAGATGAGACTCTAACCTAGGTGGGGAGGAGAAACTAATTAAGCTACAACCACTTGACATGTTACACACACACACATACTATGTTGCATTGGTTTTCGAGACGAGGGAACGATGGGGATGGGGGGACACATCCCCAGGAAGGCTAGAGTGCACCCCCAAATTTTTCAGGGGATGGCGGGTTGGGGACGACAATAATATATATATATATATTAAAATTCACCATAAACATTTGTAGTTGCTTCAAGATTGTAAGCATAAAAAGCTATACTATACATTATTATGCACAACCCTTACACTTGACAATACTGAATAAGCTCAAGCAATTTAAAAAAGAATCCGGTGACATTTCATTATTGGTTGCTAGACAAGAGCAAAATGCAATTTATCTTTAGGAAACTTAAGTGAGAAATGTCTCTATAGCAGTTTTTCTTACTCGTATTTCTTGTTAATGACAATTATGTTAAAACGTAAAAGGCATTCCCTTATCAATAGGTTTTGCAGATTTTTATGGTTGTGTTGAAAACCACTATAAAACACTTTGGTTCTGTAAAGAAATTAGATTCATATTTCAGATTAAGAAGGTGATTGAATAGGAATTTATTCAAACATTTATTACACAATCGAAGTCACTACTATCTGATTGTTTTCACAATGTTTGAGGCTGGAATGGTGGAAGCACTATAATTGAATTACTCCTAAAAACCCATGTAGAATATGTAAAAGCTAAGATGACCAGAAAAATGAGAAGAACAAGAGCAATAACCATAAGGATCAACCCTTTGAAATGTTGCATTTCTTGTTTTTTTGACATGGAAACTTTGCTTGTTGTAACCTTGTTGCTGAAAATACAATATTTAAATCAGCAAAAACCCAAATCAAAACCCATGTTTTGAGCTACAACTTTTACAACAGATTTAGATTCAATGCAATACAAAAATAATGGATGGGAAAAATGATCTTATTGTCCAATCATCAATTTCCATGATTTTCAAGACTGAAGATATATGCCCGAAACATCCCCAAAATTTGCCCAAAAAAATCTCTGAAATCTGCCTAGAACATCCTCAAAATCTGTCTAGAACGTCCGTGAAATCTGTCCGGAACGTCTTGGGGATGACCAACAAGTCCCCGAGTCCCCAGTGAAGTCCCCAACAATTTGGGTAAGTTTCCTAAAAATCCTCAAGTCCCCGTCCCCAATGAAGTCCCCAACAATTTGGGTAAGTTTCCTAAAAATCCCCAAGTCCCCGGAACGCGGGAACATTGTCCCCGAGTCCCCAATGAAACCCCAACAATTTGGGTAAATTTCCTAAGGATCCCCAAGTCCGAAACTGGGGAACTACTGGTTTTTTTTATATATATATAATCTTTTTTATTTAGTATTATTGGATTATATTTTTTTTAATATATAATATATTTATTATATTTCATATATATCTATTGTATTAAATTTTTTTTATTATTATTATTGTATTAATTTTATTTTTTAATATATAATATATTTATTATGATGATGTTGTGCTAAGATTTATCATTTATGTCATAATAGATTGTGAAACACCATACCAAAAATATATAAAATAAAAAATATTCATTAAAATGACACAATTTTGTTTATCAATATGCTAAAAGTAACCTCTATTAAGTACGAAAAGTAACATCCTTTAAGTACGAAAAGTATGATTAAGATAACTTAATTTTGTGGGTCAATGGTAAAAAGTAACGTCTTTTATCTTTAACTAAAGAATTAAAGTACAACTCAATCCATTATTAAAGTGATGGATATATGTTAGGGTTGGCTTTTAATTTAAAAATACGATTTATTTGAATTTATATATTTAAAAGAAATTATAAAATATTACTTAACTTTAATTTTTTTTTTTTTAATATGGAATTTTTTCCACATACGCAAAATGTTGCTGGAATATATTGAACCACATGATAGATATATGTCATAGCTTATTTTTCATTTAAAAATTAATTAATGTGTTTATTTATAATTTTTTCCACATATGCAAAAGGTTGCTGGAATATATTGAACCACATGATAGATATCGGTCATAGCTTCTTTTTCATTTAAAAATTAATTAATTAATTAACTTTCTATTTGAATGTCTTATTATGAAAAAATTTCTCACATACCAAAAGTTCAAAAAGTTGAAGTGGTGAGAAATCTATTGCCACTCAAGAGATGCTCCTTATCGTTTGCGACTGTTTATTCTGAAATGTCTTAAAAATTGTCATAATTTTTAAGACTATAATCTCCCATCATGCAAACATCATCCACAACTTGCCATAAATGATTGAAGTCGTATATTTTTATGTGATTCTCATATTCTACGTAGCTTCTTATTCATTTTATCTTCCACCTTCAAAGCAACAGTTCAGTCTCCAAATTTTTTTCAGATGCAGCTGACAATTTATAGATATATTTTATCAGACATATTTTGCAGACTAACAGACCAACAGAAGAAATCGTGGTGCTCTAACAACCATTGCAGAGCGAATCACCATAGCAGATAATGAAAACAGACCAACTCTTTCTGAGACTTACAACGCCATTACAGCGGACTGAGCCACACAGGCCAGTAATGTATTCTTTAAATAATATTTCAGCGAATCTTACATGGTAGTTGAAGTCTCATCACTTTTATCTAATTGTATGTATTGCTGTCATCCAACCAGAAGATTCCTCCTTCCTATCCGTATGCTATCGCCACCAGCGCATGAAAAACTAAAAGATTCTTCATTCCTATCCATATGCTATCGCCAGCAGCACATGAACAAGAGACGAGAGTTCAGTCTCACAATTACAATGACGTTATATTTTTTTAATAAGGTAGAAAACTTACTATTATAATTTATAATTTATAATTTAGTATTATAATTTATAATTTAGTATGTAATAATATTGGGGTAGTTATTATTAGTTATTGTGAATTTGATATAGCTTGGATTGTTGTAAGGAATGATTGCTATTCTCCTCACCCAAATTCAATTCCTTTAAAAATGACATGAATAAATATATTGTTGTAATGGCTTCGAGCCTATATATGTAATGGAAAGTTTCCTTTGATTCAATTGAATATCAAGGAAACTGCTTTCTTTCTGGAAAAAAAAAGTTAGTATTGGCTGCTATCAGTGAATACCAGCTAACTTATCTGATTTATCATCCTTATTCAAGGAAAACCATGCCACTTGGAATAATCCATTGATGGGGACAAACTTTCACTTCTCCCAAATAACAATATATATGTAAGAGTTATTATTGACCATGCCACTTGGAATAATCTTGATGGGGACAGACTTTCACTTCTCCCAAATAACATTATATATGTAAAAGTTGTTATTGGCTGCAATCAATGAATACCATGTAACTTATCTGATTTATCATCCTTATTCAAGGAAAACCATGTCACATAGAATAATCAGTTGATGGGGACAGACTTTCACTTCTCCCAAATAACATTATATATGCAAACTAATAATGAGATAACCATTATTGACTATTATCAACAATTACAAGCTAAATTATCATTAAAAAAAACCAGACCAGCTTAAATAATTGACTAATAGAGTGTAAGAAAATGCAAAATTTCACTCCTGCCAATCATATGTTTGTAATAAAATAAATATAATTAATATTAATATATTTTACAGAAAACCAGAACACCTTAAATAATTGACTGGTAGAGTGTAAGAAGAAGCAGAATTTGACTCTGCCAATCATATTTTTGTAACAAAATAAATATAATTAGTAATATATTTTAAAAAAACCAGACCACCTTAAATAATTGACTGGTAAGAGTGTAAGAAGACACAGAATTTCACTCCTGCCCATCATATTTTTGTAACAAAAGAAATATAATTAGTATTAATATATTTGTAAGAAGACACAGAATTTCACTCCTGCCAATCATATTTTTTAACAAAATAAATATAAATATAATTAGTATTAATATATTTTACTTTAGAGAAATATAAAAATATATTAAATCACAATTCTATCTCTATTTAATACAATTAAAGTTTGAGTTTAGGGGAAGTTTTATATTAATTTTTTTAATTATATAAATAAGTTGTATGTGAGTAGATATATGTTATATTAATTTATTAATATTATATAAAAAAATTATAATTAATTTTAGATTTAAAAAAAATGGAATTCTATTGAGTTTTATAATATTATATATACTTTGTATTAGTTTTTTATATTATATAAATGTTGTCATTATAATAATTAAGGATTTATTTTTATTTTTTAATTATATGTTTCAATAGTTTTTATAATTTAATTATATAATATATGTGGTTTATATTTTAAATTATTTTATTATTATTATTATTATATAATTTACTATTATATAAATATGATGACGTTTTTATAATTTAATTATATAATATATGTGGTTTATATTTTAAATTATTTTATTATTATTATTATTATATAATTTACTATTATATAAATATGATGACGATTATGATTATGAGTAATGTTCATTGAGATCAAAATTGGTTTATTGGGGTTTAAAAAATAAATGAAATTACCTGTATTTTTTTAGCACGTTATTTTTGTGCTCCAAAAACATTAAGAGAATATTTCCAAGACCACCATAGTTTTCATGACTTGGGAGGTTAGGAAGGTAGGTATTGTGGCACATATTTTGAAATTGTGATCGAATTTGGGCACACACATGATACTTTACGAGAAAGTGTTTTTCATCTTCAACCCTCTTAGTGTCACAAAGATGACATATTCTTTCATCCCATGGTGTTTTGGGAATTTTTCATAGTTTAGCTATGCAGCTCGTGGGAGTTAGTTCATATTTTAGAAATGTTGATTTTCTTCTTTGCACTAGTCAAAACCGAGAGACACTTTTGATCTTCTAGATTAGGGTTGACCACCTCCTTGTAGTATCTTAATTTCCTTTTATCCTCTAATTCTTTATCACACCATAGATTTTCCCTAAATTTAGATGTAATAATATTTTTAATACTATCAATATTTGTATAATGACATCTTCATGTATTCCCCATTGATTTAGTCAATACTTGGCATCTTTATGTCATCCCCACTTGAACTGCTAGTGGTTTTGGCTGGAGTTTGAAGCAATTTTGGGGGGCCTCTTGTCGTCCATGTTGTTTGTCTTGTTCTTATACATTAAGTACATAATCATGGTCATGCTCTCAATGGGGGAAATGTTCACTTATACGAGGAGGATAGGATACAGTGTGTTTCCTTTAATTTTGAGATTATATGTTATAAAATTATTTTGGATATGCTCTATCTTTCTCCGGGATTCTCTAGAGATATTGCATCCCCAAACTTCACATCCATAAAATATAACATGAGTGATGAGAGTATCAAAGAGGACTTTTTTATTATCCCACAACCAAAGGTCCACTAATTTACACTTGTTTTCAAGTCCATAATAAGCTTTCTACCCTCCATTTATCATTTTCTCAAGTACACTATATTTCGATTTGAGCTTGCAATGAATATCAATTCCAAGATATTTGTATGAAGGAACTTCCTCCAAGATATTTGTATGAAGGCACTTCCTCCAAGCTATTGTTGTCATATACAAAAATATTGTAGGTGATGTTTTGGGATTTAATTATCATAACTTTCATTTTGTTAGCGTTCACTGTCATACCCATACTAGAGAAGAAGTCCTTGAGGATTCTTAGTTTCTTACTGAGGCCATAGGGGTTCCTTGCCATAACAAAAAGATCATCGGTGTAAATAAGAAGGATGATGACTATACCAGCGAGAGTTAGACTAGTACAACAAACTATTTCCAAACAATATTCTAATTTATTAATGTATATGCCGAAGAGGATAGGGGATGGGGGACAACCTTGCTTATTACAATTAATTTCTTTTGACTATCCCTCAGTGTTCTTAACCTTGGTAATAATGCTATTATATAACATTATTGTAGTATCTCTCATCTCAAAAGGAAATTTTATCCCTTATAACCTATTCCTAAGGTTAGTCCTAGGCACTGTGTCAAAATCTTTTCTAAAATCAATGAAACAACAAAGGATATTGATTTTATTATTACGACACTCCTCTGCAATGATCCTAAGCATAAAAATATGGTCCATAGTTGAATGATAGCCTCTAAATATGACTTTTCCTTTATCTCTTTTTCCATGGATTTCAAGCCATATGTTGATCTTCTTTTCCAAAATAGTTTCATATAGTTTGGTTAAGATGGGGCTAGTCATAATGGTCCTATAATTAGATGGATTGTATTTATCCCCACTTTTAAATATATGAACAATGAGGCTTTGAGTCCATAATTTAGGGAATCCCTGCTTGACTACTAAATTGAATACCTTATGTATATGAGGGATGACGATAGGCCCTCCAAGTTTTAATATTTCATCTTGGTAGCCTTCAATGTCCTTAGCTTTCCCTTTTGCAAGTTTCTTAACCCCAAAATTTATGTGTTCTATACAAAACACTTCATCCTCTATAGAAATGTTTGGAATGTTGTCCACAACAATAGGGGATTCGTAAATATTTTTGAGGTAGGATTTCCAATCCTTCAAGGGAATTATATTATTTTCTTTAGTTTTATGAGTCAGAATTTGCCTCCATAATCTCTTAGGCTATAGCTTAGATAGGTGAAAAATATTATCTTTATTTCTATTCATGTAGTGTCTTTTTCTCTTTTTAATTAGGACTGTGTATCTATTTATCTTATCATATGTTAAGGACTCATTAGAGGCATCTCTTATGGATTTTCTAGGAATTTTACACTCATCGTCATACCAAGGGTTGGTTGTTCTATTTTTCATTTTACATAACACCTCGATAGAGAATTTTTTTATGGAAGTAGAGAGGGTTGTCATAAAATTATGATAGATTTCTTCAATATTGTTCTTATATGATAAGAGATTTGATTCGCTATTTAAGTCATTTAAGAAATGATCAACTTTATTTTTGTTAAAATGAAAGTGCCTTTGGTTACTAGAGTTTTCTTCAATGGATCTTTTGTGCATGACTAAGTTCAGAGTTAGGGCTAAAGGTCTATGATCGAAATCAGGATCATGGTCATTTAAAAGGTCAAAATTTACTATTTGGTTGTATACAAGGATATCTTAAATCACATAATCCACGACACTACTGCCCGGCCCATGGATACAAGGCATTTAGTCAGAATTTGGACACTTCATTAGACCATTGTAAATTATTAGATCTTGAGAACTGTAGAGCTTGATTAGCTCGGTACCAAATAAATTATTGGTTAGATCTTAAGAGTTTCTTTTGTACATGTTAGAGAAAATAGGGTCCTCATATAGCCATAGAGGATTAGAGTTGGAATAATCTTTTAGAAGAATAGATTGATTAGTTTCAATTCTAGCATTGAAGTCTCATAGTAGGAGGATACTACCTTCATTTCTAAGGCTATAAATATCTTGTTCTAAGTTTTTGTAGGGGAAATTCTTATCTAGTTTGTTTTTCTTCTAAAAGTTAGAATTGATAGGCATGAAGTAACATTTTTTTCTATAAATATTCTTAGAATCAATATTTGAAATCTCCATCCATATGTATTGATCAAGAGGGTCTTTCTTATGAAGCTGAATGTGAGGAGAAATGTTCATTTTTATGTAGCAATTTATGCCTCCAATCCCTACGTGAGAGGATTTATAGTTCCATGTTGACCACAATACAAATTCTTCTATGTTAGGGACATTAGATTATTCATGCTCCCAAGTTTCAATAGAAATATAATATCAATTAATTCTCTCAGGATCCAAATCAATATAATCCCTTTGCTCGATGGAAAATCATGACAGCTCCATGAGAGGATCCAGAGTGTATCAAATTCCTATTTATTATTATCTTTCGAGTATCTATCCCTAATAATAACTTTTCAATTCCTAATTATTTCCCATTTTCCTTCCTTCATGGATTCTTTTACCTTTTGAATTTACTTCCTTAATTCCACTTGGTATTCTTGAATGAGGTGTTAATTTATAAATATTCCCAACCCTTTTAAGCTCAGATTTTTCTTGAGTATGCCATATTCTGGTCATTATAGATTACCTTAACCCAAATCACCTATATTTATGTTCGATTATTTTTCCCAACCTCTTTTCTTCTATGAGGAAAGTTGTTTCAATTTGTGATTTATTTTTTAGTTCTTCCTTTACTATTGTGAGCATGTCCTCATATTTATGCTCTTTTATCCAAAAAATAATGAGGTTCAAGGATATTTTGTTACGCTCATGGTCTAACTCTATGAGCTTATCAATTTCCTCTTAGATGGGTTTGATATCCAATTTGCATTCCAAAATATTGAGGTCCAAATTGATCATTATATTTTCTTCTATCTCTTTAATCATGTCCCTAAGATTATGATTTTCTTTGACATATTCTCCTTGGGTTTATTATTTCGCTTCTCGGCTTTGTTTTTCCATTTATTTCAATCTAACCTCCATTTGTTGCAGTTGGGTCTCCAATCCTAATATTCTTTTGTTTATCTATGTTTGAATATTGTCTTGTAAGGATCTAAATTTATTACCGAGCAGTGCTTCTGGCTCTATTTGAAGTTTTGCTTTTCTCTCTTCTTTAAATTTTTCTAATGATTATATATGTTCATTCAAATTATCTAGGGTTATTTGCTAGGTCTCCCCTTGAGATATTTTGGTATCTGTGGTGAATTTCTCATTTTGGAACTTATGTTGGAAAGCAAATGAAATAAATAAGATGAAGAAAGAATTTTTGCACCTAATTTACCGTAGAGTTTGAATGGCAGCAAAAATAACCCAAAAAAACATTGTAGCTCGAAATCACAATAGTCAGCCTCAATAGACTATGAACCAATACTCATAATGCATGTTGAGATTATTTTCATGTTGATATTATTTTATATCCATGAAGATTTCTTACCATTGAGTTCTTTCACACTACAAAGTTCCTACCCTAAGTTCTTTCATGCCACAAAGTTCTTTATTATTTTTATTTGATAGCATTTTTAAGCTCTTTCATAGTGCATAGTTATTACCATTGAGTTACTTCACATCATAGAGTTATTATTATTATAAAATGCACCCCGACAGACCCAACCATATCAAGAATATGGATGGATGGATGGGGACTTGACCCCAATACCTCTTGCATTATAACTAAAGAAGTCATCCACTCAAGATAACCCATTGGGCTATATATTTTTTTTCCTCGGAAAAGAGCACGAGAAACCCTCGGGTACTTCCCCACATTTCATGGACGTTAAATGAGGTAAATCGTTTTTCCTAATTACGGACCCAACCCGGTGGGGACATCGATTGAGGCCCTATACAAGCTCTTGGCTGAGGATTCGACCCTGGAACTCCAATCGAGAAAACAACAACACTCATCCACTTGAGCTAACACACTTGGGCTCATTAGATTTCTTCTATATCTTTAATCGTGTCCCTAAGATTATGATTTTCTTCAACATATTCTCCTTGGGTTTATTATTTCATTTCTTGGCCTTGTTTTTCCATTTCTTTCAATCTAACCTCCATTTGTTGCAGTTGAGTCTCCAATCCTAATATTCTTTTGTTTATCTATGTTTGAATATTGTCTTGTAAGGATCTAAATTTATTACCGAGCATTGCTTCTGGCTCTATTTGAAGTTTGGTTTTTCTCTCTTCTTTAAATTTTTCTAATGATTCTATATGTTCATTCAAATTATCTAGGGTTATTTGCTAGGTCTTCCCTTGGGATATTTTTGTATCTGTGGTGAATTTCTCATTTTGGAACTTATATTGGAAATCAAATGAAATAAATAAGATGAAGAAATAATTTTTGCACCAAATTTACCGTAGAGTTTGAATGGCAGCAAAAATAACCCAAAAATTCATTGTAGCTCGAACTCACAATAGTCAGCCTCAATAGACTATGAACCAATACTCATAATGCATGTTGAGATTATTTTCATGTTGAGATTATTTTATATCCATGAAGATTTCTTACCATTGAGTTCTTTCACACTACAAAGCTCCTACCCTAAGTTATTTCACGCCACAAAGTTCTTTATTATTTTTATTTGATAGCACTGTTAAGTTCTTTCATAGTGCATAGTTATTACCATTGAATTCCTTCACATCATAGAGTTATTATTATTATAAAATGCACCCCAACAAACCCAACAATATCAAGAATATGGATGGATGGATGGGGACTTGACCCCAATACCTCTTTCATTATAACCAAAGCACTCATCCACAAAAGAGCACAGGAAACCCTCAAGTACTTCCCCACATTTCATGGATGGTAAACAAGGTAAACCGTTTTTCCTAATTACAGGCCTAACCAGGTGGGGACATCAATTGAGGCCCTATACAAGCTCTTGGTCGAGGATTCAACCCCAGAACTTCAATCGAGCAAACAACAACACTCATCCACTTGAGCTAACCCACATG
>ML793160.1:537042-627196 GCA_009831015.1 Picea engelmannii
GTGAGGGTGAGTGAAGAGACACCAAATCTCAGCCACCCATCTAATCTAATCTCAGCCGTTAGATTAGAAAACTCCTCACCTTCCCTCATGAGGTTGATTAAGGCAAGTGGTCGCACCCATTCTTGGGTAAGAAGTAGAAGAAATCTTGGTGAGATGCCAAGAGGCTCTTGGTGAGATGCCAAGGGAAGTTGAAGCATTCTTGTTGAGAGAACAAGAGGAGTTCAAGCATTCTTGTTGAGAGAACAAGAGAGAGCAAGAGAGAGGTCGAGCTGAAGAAAAGAGACAACAACTGCAATTTCTGGGAGTATTGGCATGCATTTCAAGGCTGCCGAATAACATTGAGTGGCACAGAAATTGAATCTTAGCAGAGTTTTGGCACGAATTTCGTGACAGTCCGTACAACAGTGATTGTCGTACAGTTGTACGAATTTCTAGTTCAAAAATTGAGGATCAAAGCTACAGGAATGTCCAGATAAGTTTGTGTAAATATCTGAAGATGAATATGCTGTAAAATAATTTCTCAGAAGCTCATAAATAATACAAAGCCCTCTCTCACTGGTTTTCCCCTTGTGGGTTTTTCCAGGGTCAAAGTTAGACCGAATATCTTTGTGTCTATATTTTCTGAGTTTTGCATATTGCTGATATTTTATTTCTGCATTGAAAACGATGTTCAGAATCCTCATGTTTCAGTTCTGAAATTTATTTCTGTTAAGTTTTTTATATGCTAAAACATAGTGCTGAGTCATATGATGAAACACCACTGTGAGTATATGCTGAAACACAGTGCTATAGCAGATGCTGAAACACAGTGCTGTAGTAGATGCTGAAACACAGTGTTGTAGCAGATGTTGAAACACAGTGCTGTAGCAGATGCTGAAACACAGTGCTGTAGCAGATGCTGAAACACAATGTTGTAGCAGATGTTGAAACACAGTGCTGTAACAGATGCTAAAACACAGTGCTGAGTCATATGCTGAAACACCGCTGTGAGTATATGCTGAAACACAGGGCTGTAACATATGTTGAAACAGTGTTGAAACTGAGTTTGGAATTTAAATTTGGCTGAAAAATCAGTGAGACTAAAACTGGGTTGGGATTTTGAAAAATTAACAATCCCATGTGTAGGGGTGTTTTGAATTGTACATTCACAATATATGTACAACCATCCGATTGACGACCTTAGTTTGGCCATCTGTCTGGGGGTGGAAGGCAATGGATTTGGTGAGCTTGGTATCCAACAGTGACCATAGGCTCGACCAAAACGTGTTGAGGAAACAAATTTCACAGTCTGAGATAATGGTTTTTGGGATCCAAAAATGTACCCATACTCATTCAAAGAAGAGCTTGGCAGTGGCTTCTATTGTGATGTTCTTCTTGTAGGCAGCTAGAATCGCCATCTTGGAAAAGTGATCAAGAACCACAAATGCACAGTCATTTTCCCTCTTGGTGGATGAGAGGCCTGACATGTAGTCCATTGATATGGATTCCCACAACATGTTAGGAGTAGGAAGAGGGGTGTACAGACCCTATTTCTTAGTGCTTGGTTTGGCAATAGCGCAGGCGGTGCAAAACCTGATATACTTGTTGACATCCTGTCAAAGTTTCTTCTAGTAGAAATGTTTCAACAACACTTCCACTGTCTTTTCAATGCCAAAGTGTCCTACCACCCGACTATAGTGAACTTCCCAAATCAGCTTCGTGCGCTTGCTTGATGGAACACAAAGATGGCCTAGATGACACAACAACCCATGCAGAAGATGGAAATTAGTGACCACTGAGTTGGCTCCCAACATTTGGTAGGTGGTGGAGAATTCAGGGTCTGCTCCATAGAGGTGGTGCCATACAGAGGTCTCGTGGACAAAAGATTCTAGCACCGTGGTGAGTGTCATCAATGGAGGTTAGCTGAGGAAATCAACAAATCAGTTGGTAATTCCTGCTTTATACTTGATGTTGAGGTGTAATTGTTGTAAGTATGTTGACCACTTTTGATGGTGGTCATTTTTCAATTTTCCTTGGGCCTGGATGACCTGTAGTGTCTTGTGATCAGTGTGGATGACTATCTCCTTCCCAAGAATGTAATGCCTCCACTGGAAGTAGGCTTGCATAATGGAGTACATTTCTTTTTCGTAAGTAGGGTACTTACATATAGTATCTAATAGTGTCTCACTATGATATGCCAGGGGGTGGCCATGTTGAGTGAGAACGATGCCCACAACATATTTTGAAGCAGCTTTCTCGATCTCAAAGGGATTTTGCAGGTCCGGTAATGAAAGTACTCGGGATGAGGACAAACACTTCTTCAAGTAATCGAAGGCTTTTTTTTGGGATAGGCCCCATACAAATTTTTCCTTACTGCCACCCCTAGTTACTTGGCTGAGGGCCCATGCGATATGAGAGAATCCCAAAACAAACTTGTGATAGAAATTGGCAAGGCCTAAGAAGCTATGAAGTTCAGTGAGTGTGGTTGGGGCTGTCTAGTCATGGATGACATAGATATTGGTTGGATCCACATGCACACCATGTCAATCAATGATGTAGCCTAAGTAATGGACCTTGTCCATGCTGAAGGAAATTTTTTCCAAGTTTACATATAGTTTGTGTTTCCACAGGATGTGTAAAACTTGTTGAATATGATGCAAGTGTTCCTCCCAAGTCTTTTTGTATATAAGGATGTCATCCATATACACCACTACGGAAGTATTGGTGAAAGGTCATAGGATATCTTCCATCATCCTCATAAAATTTGTTGGAGCATTTTTCAAACCAAAGGGCATGACCAACCATTCAAAAAGACCTTCTTTTGACTTGAAGGTAGTCTTCCATACATCTTTCTATTCTATTGGGACCTGGTGGTAGCCATACTTCAGATAAATCTTACTGAAGTATTTGTCCCCTGTTAGCTGATCAAGGAGGTCGTCGATTTGGGGAATTGAGTATCATTTTTAGAATGTGATTTTATTCAAGGCCCAATAGTCAATGAAGATTCACTAGGTTCTGTATTTATTCTACACCAGCACGATTGAGATCCCACAAGGCGATGAGCTAGGATGGATGTGCCCCTTGTGGATAATTTCTTCGATCTGTCTCTTGATTTCCTCAATGTCTAATAGAGAGCGGCAGTATAATGGCCCATTGGGTAGCAGTGTGCCTGGGGTCAGATTGATAGGATGCTTGACCTGGAAGTGCAGAGGTACCCCAGTAGGAGAGGAGACAATATCTGAGTATTCTTCCATGACCTTATCCACTTGCTTCTATTGTGTGGAGAGATCGGTTGCGGAGGCCCTAGATGTGGCTGCGATATTTCCCTCACTCTGAGAGTGAATCACGAAGAAGAAAAATTTCTCGGTCTGAGAGATGACCTTCCTGCATTGCTTAGAAGAGATCAAGGAAAAAGCACTAGGAGGGACTGCCTCGGGTATCATGTACAATTTCCCATTCAAAGTGATAATTGTTAATTGTTAATTCTAACCTTGTACAATGTCTAATGTAAACAGATATTTAGAAAAGAACAGAAAATATACAATGGCAGATACAAACATTACACAAATATTTTTCCCCTGGAAACCCAAACCAGGAAAACCAACATATTCTATATTCATTCATTGTGTTACAATGTTTACAATAAAAAATACATATAGGAGCCAGCGGCATCAAAAACCCTAACCCAATGACCTGGATTAGTCCAAAACCCTAATTCCTTAACCGGAAATAGAAAACCATCGGCAACAAAACCATGTGTTGAAAAACCACCTAAATATAATGTGGTCCCGATGCGAGAAAAAAAAATTCAGGGGCACTGCCCCCGAACCCCCGCATTGGGGGCTCCGCCCCCTTGCACCCCCCTCTAACCCCCCTGCGCACCCAACGCAAACGTTCAGAATTCACTACTCATGCAAAGAATATAACACATACCCAACAATAATAACACCACAAGGCCTAGACTCATATACAACATGAAGTTTTCATAAATAAGGTTGTCCCAAAAGAACATTACAAAATTCGAGAGGAGAAACATCACACAATACCTTGTCTTTGAAGGGATTGATGTCCTATGACATTTGACACTGTTGGATGATGTGGAGATCGCTTCCTTGGAGGATCCATCCAATGGTATAGGACTGTGGGTGTGTCATTGTCGGTAGGGCTAGATGCTTGAATACCTCTGCTGAGATGAGTTTCTTCTGGCTATTGCTATCAATGATGAAGTGCAATGGGGTGCCTTTTACCCACACCTTTGAATGGAAGAGGAAATCTCCTTCTTATGGCTCGTTTGGTTCACCAGGATGGAGTTTGGTGGTAGAAATGGTGGCACTGGGTTCCACATCAATGATTCGTCTTCCCCTTTTTGGTTCTGAATTAGAGACAGAACCCGCATCTCATTCAGAGGGTTTCACTTCAGCCACCAGTGACTGCTTTAAGCGACAATCAACAATGTTATTCCAAGGGCTCTTATGGCAGTCGCACCACATCACGGTCTCTTTATTTGTCTTTCTTGTGTCATTATTTTATTGCGTCTTTGAATCCTTGTCCTGATATTGTCCATCTTTTCTTTGTCATTTGTTCTATGGTTTGGGGCCTCCCTTTTATGGATTTTGCTGTGAGGGGTTCCCAGGGCCAAATTGTTGCATCTTTTGTTTGAGCTTCTACTCAATTTGGACGACATATCGGTAGGTCGTGCCCAAGGATGAGATGTCCAAAAAATCAATTTTGGTATGGATGTATCTATGCAGTGCACCGTGATACTTGATCACCAGATGTCTCTATGAATCTTTGATACCTAGCTTGGTGTGCAAGGTATGGAAGATATTTGTGAACTCTGGCACTGCTTTGTCTCTTTCTTTCTATAGTGTGGTCCATTTGGTATACAAGTTGTCATAAATTCCAACAGGGTATTATTTTTCCTTAATATCATCCCTGAAGGATTCCTAGGTGGCCACGACTATAAATAATGAGGGTTCCTCTGTTTCCTTCTGCTCACAGAAATTTTCCCACCAATCTTTGACATGGGGAATGACTTTGAGGAGCGCAAAAGTAATCCTTTCTCTATTCGAAAAGTTATGGACATAAAATTACCCTTCTAGTAGATTCAACCACTTTTCTATAGCATCTGCATCTATCTAACCTTCAAATATAGGAATATCAAAGTTGATTTGTACCTTGAAGGGGTGGCGCCTCCACTCGAGGAAGATGCGTTGCCTGTTGGTAGCCACCGAAGGATTTGTTTGAAAATATCCATCATCTCATTCCTATGTTGCATGAGAGATTCCTCAAGAAACATTTTGAAAGGATATCGTATCCCTTCATCTTTATTTTCTCCTTCCATGAGAGGTCTCTTTGGCATGCGAGAGCTTTTGTCCTCGAGAGAAACAAGCTTGAGACCCAATTATTTGCATCCTGACCTCGTTGGGGACATGCATTAAGACTATAAGGAGCAGACCTCTATGATACCACTGATCCAGATTATATGAGAAAAAATAAATGAATACGGATTATTAAAAGATGCTTAACACAGAATAACAGAGATACAGTAAAACTGATTTTCTATTCAATAAGGAAATAAGATGAAACTATAAAATGCAGTGGAAAACAAGCTTGCTGGAATGGTGGTTGCTTATCCCTGAGAAGAGATGTGATGGATGCGCTCATTCACAAGAATATGATTACAATGAGGCTCTGAAGGCATTTTTACAATAAACAGGAATGTCAAAAACCCTAGACATACAAAAACTTAACCCTAGGAGATGAAGCGTCGAAAGTCATGTGGGCCCCGTTTGGGTAAGTTAGTACATCAACTTCCCGTGGTCCTAAATTTTGCATACGATCTCCATTTTGGGTGCACGATAACCCATTGGAAAGGTCTAACTGAGAAGAACGATATTTGACTAGCCTATTTCAATGCCTTAGACTGTCACTTGGGCTCTGAATCCCCAAAAAATGTCATTTAGGGCCTCAAAATAGCCCCAAAAGTTTGGAACCCGAAAAACTGCCAAAAAACTGCCAAGGTAGAAAACTATTATTCGAGCCAGTGGAATAGGTGGGTGGCCACCAGTATCCACCTAGTTCAATCACCCCTCCTTAGGAAGCAATGGTCTCCTTTGCATTGAGTTCCCCCATCAGATGAGGAAATTTCTATTGAATTTGGCCCCGAGTGAGCCACTTTCCTTGGTGTAGGAGATGCCCTACTTTGACAACTCGATAAAGTTGGATTCTTTGCTATCGAGTTCCCTTGATATATGTGTCCACAATATGATCACTAGATGTATATTTCTGCAGTCAGGGTTGAGTTCTGTTGGTTTCAACTACTCTACTATCTCTGACATGTCCAATAATGGTGAGAAATATTGTTGAAGGAGAGCCACGTTGAAGACTGGGTGCAAACCAAGGAAATGGGGAATGTTGAGATCAAAAGCATTGTCACCCAAAACCTTGGTGATAGTGTATGACCCATAACAGAGTGGGAAAATATTCCAATGGGGCCTTGTAAGGAATTATTTCTGCAAGTGAAACCAAACTTTTTCGCCCACCAAAAACTTATGTAGCACTCGATGTTGATCATGGAGTTGCTTGTACTTGGAATTAGACTTCTGTAGAATATCCTGAAATTTTTGGCAGATGTGCTGGATCCACTCGATGAACCAGGTGGCTTTGACATCTTCTGGTGGAGCAGGGGACAAGTTGATTGAGGTGATCACCACGGGTAGTGCAACATCCATGGGTCCCAATGGTTGGAATCCCAACCCCACCTGAAAGGGGTTTTGGCTAGTAGAGCTATGCAGGGCTCAATTGTAGCTATGCTAGACATAGGGAAGAATCACATCCCATGTGAAAGGGTGTTTTGAATTGTACATGTGCAAGATATGTACAACCATCCAATTAACGACCTTAGTTTGTCCATCTTTCTAGGGGTGGAAGGCAGTGGATTTGGTGAGCTTGGTATCCAGTAGTGACCATGGGCTCGACCAAAATGTGTTGAGGAAACAACTCTCATGGTCTGAGATCATGATTTGTGGGATCCCAAAATGTACCCAGACTCATTCAAAGAAGATATTTACAGTGGCTTCTATTGTGATGTTCTTCTTGCAGGCGGCTAGAATCGCCATCTTGGAAAAGAAATCAACAACCACAAAAGCACAGTCATTTTTCCTCTTGGTGGACGAGAGGCCCGACATGTAGTCCATTGAGATGGATTCCCACAACCTGTTAGGAGTAGGTAGAGGGGTGTATAGGCCTTGTTTCTTAGTGCTCAGTTTGGCAATAGCGCAAGCTGTGCAGGACCTGATATACTTGCTAACATCCTGTGGAAGTTTCTACTAGTAGATATGTTTCTGCAGCACTACCACTGTCTTTTCGACACCAAAGTGTCTTACCACCCAACTGGAGTGGAATTCTGAAATAAGATTCACTTTCTTTCTTGATGGAACGCAAAGATGGCCCAGACGACACAACAACCCATCCAGAAGATGGAAATTAGTGACCATTGATTTGGCGCCAAAGATTTAGTACGTGGTGGAGAATTCATGGTCTGTCTCGTAGAGGTGTGGCCATACAGAGGTCTTGTGGCCACAAGAGTCTAGTACCATGGTGAGTGTCTTCATTGGCGGTGGAACTTGATGTTGAGGTGGAACTGTTGTGAGTATGTTGACCACTTTTGATGGCGGTAATTTTTCAATTTTCCTTGGGCCTGCATGAACTGTAGTGGCTTGTGATCAGTGTGGATGACTATCTCCTTCCCAAGAATGTAATGTCTCCACTGGTGGTAGGCTTTCAAAATGGAGTACATTTATTTTCTTAAAGTAGGGTACTTATGGACAGTATCTGATAGTGTCTAACTATGATATGCCATGGGGTGGTCGTGTTGAGTGAGAATGACGCCCACAAGATATTATGAAGCATATTTCTTGATCTCAAAGGGATGTTGCAGGTTCGGTAATGAAAGTACTGGGGATGAGCACAAACTCTTCTTCAAGTCATCGAAGGCTAGTTGTTAGGATATGCCCCACAAAATGTTTTCCTTACTACCACTCCTAGTTACTTGGTTGAGGGCCCATGCGATATGAGAGAATGCCAACACAAACTTGTGATAGAAGTTGGAGAGGCCTAAGAAGCTATGAAGTTTAGTGAGTGTGGTTGGGGCTGTCTAGTCACAGATGACCTGGATCTTGGTTGGATCCACATGCACACCATGTCGATCAATGATGTATCCTAAGTAATGGACCTTGTCCATGCCGAAGGAGAATTTTTCCAAGTTTACATATAGTTTGTGTTGCCGCAGGGTGTGCAAAACCTATTGAATATGTTGCAAGTGTTCCTCTCGATTCTTTATGTAGATAAGGATTTCATCCAGATACACCACTACAAAAGTATTGGTGAAATTTTGTAGGATATCTTCCATTATCCTCATAAAAGTTGTTGGAGCATTTTTCAAACCAAAGGGCATGACCAACCATTCAAAAAGACCTTCTTTTGACTTGAAGGTATTCTTCCATACATCTGTCTATTCTATTGGGACCTGGTGGTAGACATACTTCAGATCAATATTATTGAAGTATTTTTCCCTCGTGAGATGATCAAGGAGGTCGTTGATTTGTCGAATCGAGTATCATTTTCAGATTGTGATTTTATTCAAGGCCCAGTAATCAATGCAAATTTTCCAGGTCCCATATTTATTCTGCACCAGCACCATTAGGATCCCATAAGGCGATGAGCTAGGACATATGTGCCCCTTGTGGAGAATTTCTTAGATCTACCTCTTGATTTCCATGTTTTCTAACAGAGAGTAGCGGAAGAATGGCCCATTGGGTAGCGGTGCGCCTGGGGTCAGATCGATGGGATGCTTGACCTAGAAGTGTAGAGGTACCCCAGTAGGAGAGGAGAAGATATCGGAGTATTCTTCCATGAGCTTATCCACTTGCTTCTATTGTGTGGAGAGATCGGTTGTGGAGGCCCTAGATGTGGTTGCGATATTTCTCTCACTCTGAGAGTGAATCACGAAGAAGACAAATTTATCGGTTTGATAGATGACCTTCATGCATTGCTTGGTAGAGATCAAGGAAATATCACTAGGAGGGATTGCCTCAGGTATCCTATACAATTTCCCATTCAAAGTGGTAATAACACCACGAGGCCTAGACTCATATACAACATGAATTTTCCATAAATAAGGTTGTCCCAAAATAACATTACAAAATTTGAGAGGAGAAACATCACACAATACCTCATCTTTGAAGGGATTGATGTCGTATGACAGTCGACATTGTTGGCTGATGTGGAGATCGCTTCCTTGGAGGAGCCATCCAATGGTGTAGGGTTGTGGGTGCGGTGTTGTCAGTAGGGATAGATGCTTGAAGACCTCTACTGATATGAGGTTCTTCTTGCTACCGCTATCAATGATGAAGTGCAGCGGGGTGCCTTTTACCCACACCTGTGAATGGAAGAGGAACTCTCCTTCTTATGGCTCGTCTAGTTCACTAGGATGGAGTTTGGTGGTATCAATGGTGGCACTGGGTTCCATGTCAATGATTCGTATTCCCCTTTTTGGTTCTGAGCTAGATTTAGAACCCACATCTCATTTAGAGGCTTTCACTTCGACCACTAGCGACTTCTTTAAGTGATAGTCAACAGTGTTATGCAAAGGGATCTTATGGAAGTCGCACCACTTCACAGTATCTTTCTTTGTCTTTATGGTGTCCTTCTTTGCTTGCGTCTTGGAATCCTTGTCCTAATACTATCCGTATTTTCTCTATCCTTTTTTCTATGGTTTGGGGCCTCCCTTTCCTAGATTTTGTTGTGAGGGGTTACCAGGTCCAAATTTTCACGTCTTTTGTTTGATCTTCTGCTCGATTTTGATGACATATAAGTAGGTCATGCCTAAGGATGAGATGTCCAAAAAATACATTTCGGTATGGATGTATCTATGCAGAGAACCATGATACTTGAGCACTAGATGTCGCTATGAATCTTTGATACCCATCTTGGTGCACAAGGTATGGAAAATATTTGTGAACTATGGCATTGCTTGGTCTCTTTCCTACCACAGTGTGGTCCATTTGGTATACAAGTCGTCATAAGTTCCAACAGGGTATTATTTTTCCCTAATATCATCCCTGAAGGATTCCAAGGTGGTCGCGACTGTAAATAATGAGGGTTCCTCAGTTTCTTTTTTCTCACACAAATTTTTCCGCCAATCTTTGACATGGGGAACGACTTTAAGGAGCACAAAAGTAATCTTTTCTTTATTCGAAAAGTTATGGACAAAAAAGTACCCTTCTAGTAGATTCAACCACTTTTCTACAACATCTACATCTAACTGACCTTCAAATATAAGAATATCGAAGTTGATTTGTACCTTGAAGGGGTGGTGCCTCCGCTCGAGGAATATGCGTCACCTGTTGGTAGCCACCGAAGGATTTGCGTGAAACTATCCATCACCTCGTTCCTATGTTGCATGAGGGATTCCTCAAGCAGCATTTTGAAAGGATATCCTATCCCTTAATCTTTATTTTCTCCTCCCATGAGAGGTCGCTTGGGCGTGTGAGATATTTTTTCCTCAAGAGAAACAAGCTCAAGACCCAATTCTTTGTACCCTGACCTCGTTGGGGACATGCATTAAGACTACAAGGAGCAGACCTCTCTAATACCACTGATCTAGATTTAATGAGTGGAAAGAAATGAATACAAATTATTAAAATATGCTTAACATAGAATAATAGAGATATAGTAAAACTGATTTTCTATTCAATAAGGAAATAAGATGAAACTGTAAAATGCAGCGGAAAACAAGCTTGTTGGAATGTTAGCGGCTTATCTTTGAGAAGAGATGTGATGGATGCACTCATTCACAAGAATATAATTACAATGAGGCTCTAAAGGCCTTTTTACAATAAACAGGAATGTCAAAAACCCTAGACATCCAAAAACCTAACCCTAGGAGAGGAAGCACCAAAAGTCATGTGGGCCCCATTTGGGTAAGTTAGTACATCAACTTCCCAGGGTCGTAACTTTTTCATATGATCTCCATTTTGGGCACACGATATCCCATTGGACAGGTCTAACCGAGAATAATGATTTTCGATTAGCCCATTTCAACACCTTAAGCTGTAACCTAGGCTCCAAATCCCTAAAAAATGTCATTTAGGGCCTCAAAACGGCCCCGGATGTTTGGAACCCGAAATATTGTCGAAAAACTGCCAAGGTGGAAAATTATTTTTTGAGCCACTGCAATAAGTGGGTGGCCACTGATATCCACCTGGATCAATCCTCCCTCCTTAGGAAGCAATGGTCTCCATTGCATTGATTTCCCCCATCAGATGAGGAAATGTTTATTGAATTTGGCCCCAGGTGAGCCACTTTCCTTGGTGCAGGAGCTGCCATACTTTGATCTGTGTGTGCACAATATGATCAATATATTTCTATTACTACAGTCAAGGTTGAGATATGTTGGTGTCAACTACTCTGCTATCTATGAGGTGCCCAATAATGGTGAGAAATATTGTTGAAGGAGAGCCACGTTGAAGAGTGGGTGCAGACCAAGGAAATGGGGAATGTTGAGATCAAAAATATTGTCACCCTAAACCTTGGTGATTGTGTATGGCCCATACTAGAGTGGGAAAAACTTCCAATGGGGCCTTGTAAGGCATTCTTTTTTCAAGTGAAACCAAAAACTTTCTCCCACCAAAAACGTATGCGACACTCAATGTTGATCATGATGTTGCTTGTACTTGGCATTAGACTTCTATAGAATATCCTGAACTTGTTGATGTATGTGTTGGATCCACTCAATGAACCAGGTGGGTTTTTCATCTTCTGGTGGAGCAGGGGACGAGTCAGCCAAGGTGATCCCCACAGGTAGTGCAGCATCCATGGGGCCCAATGGTTGGAATCCCAACCCCACCTGAAAGGGGTTGTGGCTAATTGAGCTATGCAGGGCTTAGTTGTAGCTATGATAGACATAAGGAAGACTCTCATCCCATGTGCAGGGGTGTTTTTAATTGTACATGCACAAGATATGTACAACCATCTTATTGACGATCTTAGTTTTTCCATCTGTCTGGGGGTGGAAGGAACTGGATTTGGTGAGCTTGGTATCCAGCAGTGACCATAGGATCGACCAAAATGTGTTGAGGAAATGACTCTCACGGTCTGAGATAATGGTTTGTGCGATCCCAAAAATGTACCCATACTCATTCAAAGAATACCTTGGCAGTGGTTTCTATTGTGATTTTCTTCTTGCAGGTGGCTATAATCACCATCTTGGAAAAGAGATCAACAACCACAAAAGCACATTCATTTTCCCTCTTGGTGGATGAGAGGCCTGACATGTAGTCCATTGAGATGGATTTTCATGACCTTTTAGGAGTAGGAAGATGGGTGTACATGCTTTATGTCTTAGTTCTTGGTTTGGCAATAGCACAGGCAGTGGAGGACCTGATATACTTGTTGACATCCTGTCAAAGTTTCTCCCAGTAGAAATGTTTCTGCAGCACTTCCACTGTCTTTTCCACACCAAAGTGTCCTACCACCTGATTGTAGTGAAATTCCCAAGTCACCTTCACTTGCTTGCTTGATGGAATGCAAATATGGCCCAGATGACACAACAACCCATCCTGAATATGGAAATCAATGACCATTGAGTTGGTGCCCAAGATTTGGTAGGTGTGGAGAATTCATGGTCTATCCCGTAGAGGTGCGGCCATACAAAGGTCTTGTGGACACAAGATTCTAGAACCATGGTGAGTGTGTTCATTGGAGGTCGGTTGAGGAAATCAACAAATCAGTTGGTAATTCATGTTTTATACTTGATGTTGAGGTGGAACTGTTGTAAGTATGTTGAGCACTTCTGATGGCGGTCATTTTTCAATTTTCCTTGGGTCTACATGAATTGTAGTGGATTGTGATCAGTGTGGATGAATATCTCCTTCCCAAGAATGTAATGTCTCCATTGGAGCTAGGATTTCAGAATGGAGTACATTTCTTTTCCATAAGAAGGGTACTTACTGATAGAATCTGATAGTGTCTCACTATGATATTTCACGGGGTGGACGTTTTGAGTGAGAACAACGTCCAAAACATATTTTGAAGCATCTTTCTCGATCTCAAAGGGATGTTACAGGTCCAGTAATGAAATTACTTGGGATGAGCAGAAACTCTTCTTCAAGTAATCGAAGGCTTGTTGTTGGGATAGGCCCCACACAAATTTTTCCTTACTGACACCCTTGGTTACTTGGCTGAGGGCCCATGCGATATGAGAGAATCCCAACACAAACTTGTGATAGAAATTGGCGAGGCCTAAGAAGATATGAAGTTCAATGAGTGTGGTTGGGGCTGGCCCGTCACGGATTACCTGGATCTTGGTTGGATCCACATGCACACCATGTCGATCAACGATGTAGCCTAAGTAATAGACGTTGTCCATGCCGAAGGAGGATTTTTCCAAGTTTACATATAGTTTGTGTTGTCGAAGGGTGTGCAAAACCTCTTGAATATGATGCAAGTGTTCCTCCCGTGTCTTTCTATAGATAAGGATGTCATCCATATACACCACTACAAAAGTATTGGTGAAATTTCATAGGATATCTTCCATCATCCTCATAAAAGTTGTTGGAGCATTTGTCAAACAAAAGGGCATGACCAACCATTCAAAAAGAACTTCTTTTGACTTGAAGGTAGTCTTCCATACATCTTTCTATTCTATTGGGACCTGGTGGTAGTCATACTTTAGATCAATTTTACTGAAGTATTTATCCCCCGTGAGTTGATCAAGGAGGTCGTCGATTTGGGGAATCAGGTATTGTTTTCAGAATGTGATTTTATTCAAGGCCCGGTGATCAATGCATATTCGCCAGATCCCATCTTTCTTCTGCACCAGCATGATTGGGATCTTACAAGGAGATGAGCTAGGATGGATTTTCCCCTTGTGGAGCAGTTCTTGGATCTGCCTTTTGATTTCCTCATTTTCTAACAGAGAGCGGCGGTAGAATGGCACATTGGGTAGCAGTGCGCCTGGGGTCATATCGATGGGATGCTTGACCGGGAAGTGTAGAGGTACCCCATTAGGAGAGGAGAAGATATCTGAGTATTCTTATATGACCTTATCCACTTGCTTCTGTTGTGTGGAGAGATCGGTCATGGAGGCCCTAGATGTGGTTGCGATATTTCCCTCACTCTAAGAGCGAATCACGAAGAAGACAAATTTCTTGGTTTGAGATGACATTCCTGCATTTCTAGGTAGAGATCAAGGAAATATCGCTAGGAGGGATTTCCTCAGGTATCCTATACAATTTCTCATTCAAATTGATAATAACACCACGAGGCCTAGACTCATATACAACATGAAGTTTCCATAAATGAGGTTGTCCCAAAAGAACATTACAAAATTCGAGAGGAGAAACATCACACAATACCTCATCTTTGAAGGGCTTGATGTCGTATGACAGTCGACACTATTGGCTGACGTGGAGATCGCTTCCTTGGAGGAGCCATCCAATGGTGTAGGTTTGTGGGTGTGGCATTGTCGGTAGGGCCAGATGCTTGAAGACCTCTGCTAGAATGAGGATCTCCTGGCTACCGCTATCAATGATGAAGTGCAGTGGGGTGCCTTTTACCCAGACCTATGAATGGAAGAGGAACTCTCCTTCTTATGTCTCATCTGGTTGACCAGGATGAAGTTTGGTGGTAGAAATGGTGGCACTAGGTTCCACATCAATGATTTTTCTTCCCCTTTTTCATTTTGAATTAGAGTCAAAACCCGCATCTCATTCAGAGGCTTTCACTTCGACCACCAACGACTTCTTTAAGCGACAATCAATAGTGTTATGCCAACGGCTCTTATGGAGGACACACTACTTCACGGTATCTTTCTTTGTCTTTCTAGTGTCCTTCTTTTCTTACGGATTGGAATCCTTGTCCTGATACTGACCATCTTTTCTTTGTCCTTTGTTCTATGGTTTGGGCCCTCCATTTCCTGGATTTTGTTGTGAGGGGTTCCCAGGACCAAATTGTCGTGTCTTTTGTTTGAACTTCTGCTCGATTTTGATGACATATCGATAGGCCGTGCTCAAGGACGAGATGTCCAAAAAATCCATTTATGTATGGATGTATCTATGCAGTGCACCATGATACTTGAGCACCAGATGTCGCTATGAATCTTTGATACCCAGCTTGGTGAGCAAGGTATGGAAAATATTTGTGATTTATGGCACTGCTTGGTCTCTTTCTTTCCACAGTGTGGTCTATTTTGTATAGAAGTCGTCATAACTTCCAACATGGTATTATTTTTCCTTAATATCATCCCTGAAGGATTCCTAGGTGGTCGCAACTATAAATAATGAGGGTTCCTCTATTTCCTTTTGCTCACAGAAATTTTCCCACCAATATTTGACATGGGGAACGACTTTGAGGAGCGCAAAAGTAATATTTTCTCTATTTGAAACGTTATGGACAGAAAATTACCCTTCTAGTAGATTCAACCAATTTTCTACAGCATCTGCATCTATCTGACCTTCAAATATAGGAATATCGAAGTTGATTTGTACCTTGAATGGATGGCGCCTCTGCTCGAGGAAGATGCATCGCCTGTTGGTAGCCATCGAAGGATTTGCGTGAAACTATCCATCATCTCATTCCTATGTTACATGAGGGATTCCTCAAGTAACATTTTGAATCATATCCCTTCATATTTATTTTCTCTTGCCATGAGAGGTCGCTTGGGCATGCGAGAGATTTTGTCCTCAAGAGAAACAAGCTCGAGACCCAATTCTTTGTATCTTGACCTCGTTGGGGACATGCATTAAGACTACAAGGAGCAGACCTCTCTGATACCACTGATCCATATTTTAAGAGCAGAGAGAAATGAATACAGATTATTAAAATATGCTTAACACAGAATAATAGAGATACAGTAAAACTGATTTTCTATTCAATAAGGAAATAAGATGAAACTGTAAAATGCAGCGGAAAACAAGCTTGCTGGAATGGTGGCGGCTTATCTCTGAGAAGAGATGTGATGGATGATATCATTCACAAGAATATGATTACAATGAGGCTCTGAAGGACTTTTTACAATAAACAGAAATGTCAAAAACCCTAGATATCCAAAAACCTAACCCTAGGAGATGAATCGCTAAAAGTCATGTGGGACCCTATTGGGTAAGTTGGTACATCAACTTCCCGTGGTCATAAATTTTACATACGATCTCCATTTTGGGTTCATGATATCCCATTGGAAAGGTCTAATCGAGAAGAACGATTTTTGACTAGCCCATGTCAATGCCTTAGACTATCACCTGGGCTCCAAATCCCCAAAAAACATCATTTAGGGCCTCAAAATGGCCCCAAAAATTTGGAACCCAAAAAACTGTCGTAAAATTGCCAAGGTGGAAAACTATTTTTCAGGCCAATGGAATAGGTGGGTGGCCACTGATATCCACCTGGATCAATCCTCCCTCCTTAGCAATCAATGGTCTCCTTTGCGTTGAGTTCCCCCATCAGATGAGGAAATTTTTGTTGAATTTGGCCCCGGGTGAGCCACTTTCCTTGGTGCAGGAGATGCCCTACTTTGACAAATCAATAAAGTTGGATCCTTTGTTGTCGATTTCCCTTGATCTAGGTGTCCACAATATGATCAATAGATTTCTATTGTTGTACTCAGTGTTGAGCTCTGTTGGTGTCAACTACTCTGCTATCTCTGAGGTGTTCAATAATGGTGAGAAATATTGTTGAAGGAGAGTCAAGCCAAGGAAATGGGGAATGTTGAGATCAAAAGCATTATCACCCAAACCCTTGGTGATGGTGTACGGACCATAACGAAGTGGGAAAATATTCCAATGGGGCCTTGTAAGGCATTCTTTCTGCAAGTGAAACAAAAAAATTTCACCCACCAGAAACTTATGTGGCACTCTATGTTGATCATGGCCTTGCTTGTACTTGGCATTAGACTTCTGTAGAATATCCTGAACTTGTTGGAAGATGTGTTGGATGCACTCAATGAACTAGGTGTCCTTTTTAGCTTCTGATGGAGCAGGGGATGATTCAACCGAGGTGATCACCACGGGTAGTGCAACATCCATGGGGCCCAATGGTTGGAATCCCAACCCCACCTGAAAGGGGTTGTGGCTAGTTGAGATATGGAGGGCTCGATCATAGCTATGCTAGACATAGGGAATACTCTCATCCCATGTGCAGGAGTGTTTTGAATTGTACATGCGCAAGATATGTACAACCATCTGATTGATGACCTTAGTTTGGCCATCTATCTGGGGGTGGAAGGCAGTGGATTTGGTGAGCTTGGTATCTAACAGTGACCATAGGCTCGACCAGAATGTGTTGAGGAACCAAATGTCACAATCTAAGATAATGGTTTGTGGGATACCAAAATTTATTCATACTCATTCAAAGAATATATTGGCAGTGGCTTCTATTGTGATTTTCTTCTTGCAAGCGGCTAGAATCACCATCTTTGAAAAGCGATCAACAACCACAAAACCCCAGTCATTTTCCCTCTTGGTGGATGAGAGGTTCGACATTCAGTCCATTCAGATGGATTCCCATGGTCTGTTAGGAGTAGGAAGAGGAGTGTACAGGCCCTATTTCTTACTGCTCAGTTTGGCAATAGTGCAGGCAGTGCAAGACCTGATAGACTTGCTGACATCCTGTCGAAGTTTCTGCTAGTAGAAATGTTTCTGCAACACTGCCAATGTATTTTTGACACCAAAGTGTCCTACCACCCGACTGTAGTGAACTTCCGAAATAATATTCGCTTGCTTGCTTGATGGAACACAAAGATGGCCCAGACGACACAACAACCCATCCTGAAGATGGAAATTAGTGACCACTGAGTTGGCACCAAAGATTTGGTAGGTGGTGGAGAATTTAGGGTTTGTCCCATAGAGGTGGGTCCATACAGAGGTCTCGTGACCACAAGAGTCTAGTACCATGGTGAGTGTCATGATGGGAGGTCGACTAAGGAAATCAACAAATCAGTTGGTAATTCATGCTTTATACTTGATGTTGAGGTGTAATTGTTGTAAGTATGTTGACCACTTCTGATGGCGGTCATTTTTCAATTTTCCTTGGATTTGCATGAATTGTAGTGGCTTGTGATCAGTTTGGATGACTATCTCCTTCCCAAGAATGTAATGTCTCCACTGGCGGTAGGATTTCACAATGGAGTACATTTATTTTCCATAAGTAGGTTACTTACAGATAGGATCTCATAGTGTCTAACTATGATATGCCATGGGTTGGTTGTGTTGAGTGAGAACGACACCCACAACATATTATGAAGCATATTTCTCGATCTCAAAGGGTTGTTGTAGGTCTAGTAACGAAAGTACTGGGGATGAGCACAAACACGTATTTAAGTCATCGGAGGCTTGTTGTTGGGATAGGCCCCACAAAAAAATTTCCTTACCGCCACCCTTGGTTACTTGGTTGAGGGCCCATGCGATATGAGAGAATCCCAACAAAAACATGTGATAGACATTGGCAAGGCTTAAGAAGCTATGAAGTTCAGTGAGTGTGGTTGGGGCTGACTAGTCACGGATGACCTAGATCTTGGTTGGATCCACATGCACACCATGTCGATCAATGATGTAGCCTAAGTAATGGACCCTGTTCATGCTGAAGGAGAATTTTTGTAAGCTTACATATATTTTGTGTTGTCGAAGAGTGTGCAAAACCTGTTGAATATGTTGCAAGTGTTCCTCCCAAGTCTTTCTATAGATAAGGATGTCATCCAGATACACCACTACAAAAGTATTGGTGAAAGGTCATAGGATATCTTCCATCATTCTCATAAAAGTTGTTGGAGCATTTGTCAGACCAAAGGGCATGACCAACCATTCAAAAAGACATTCTTTTGACTTAAAGGTAGTCTCCCATACATATTTATGTTATATTAGGACCTGGTGGTAGCCATACTTCAGATCAATTTTACTGAATTATTTGTCCCCCGTGAGCTGATCAAGGAGGTCGTCGATTTGGGGAATTGGGTATCATTTTTAGACTGTGATTTTATTCAAGGCCCGGTAATCAATGCAGATTCTCCAGGTCCTGTATTCATTCTGCACCAACGTGATTGGGATCCCACAAGGCGATGAGCTAGGACAGATTTGCTCCTTGTTGAGAAGTTCTTGGATCTGCCTCTTGATTTCCTCGGTTTCTAATAGACAGTGATGGTAGAATGGCACATTGGGTAGCAGTGTGCCTTGGGTTAGATCAATGGGATGCTTGACCTGGAAGTGCAGAGGTACCCCAGTAGGAGAGGATAAGATATCTGAGTATTCTTCCACGACCTTATCTACTTGCTTCTGTTGTGTGGAGAGATCAGTCACGAAGGCCCTGGATGTGGATGCAAGATGTAATATTTTTCTCACTCTGAGAGTGAATCACGAAGAAGACAAATTTCTTGTTCTGAGAGATGACCTTCCTTCATTGCTTGGAAGAGATCAAGGAAATAGCACTAGGAGGGACTGCCTCAGGTATCCTGTGCAATTTCCCATTGAAACCGATAATAACACCATGAGTCCTAGACTCATATACGACATGAAGTTTCCATAAATAAGGTGTTCCCAAAAGAACATACAAAATTCGAGAGGAGAAACATCACACAATACCTCGTCTTTGAAGGGCTTGATGTCTTATGACAGTCAACATTGTTGGCTGACGTGGAGATCACTTCCTTGGAGGAGCCATCCAATGGTGTAGGGATGTGGGTGCGGTGTTGTCGGTAGGGCCATATGCTTGAAGACATCTACTGAGATGAGGTTCTTCTAGCTACCGCTATCAATGATGAAGTGTAGTGGGGTGCCTTTTACCCACACCTGTGAATGGAAGAAGAACTCTCCTTGTTATGGCTTGTTTGGTTCACCAGGAAGGAGTTTGGTGGTTGCAATGGTGGCACTGGGTTCCATTCAATGATTCGTCTTCCCCTTTTTGGTTGTAAATTAGAGTAAGAACCCGCATCTCATTCATAGGCTTTCACTTCGACCACCAACGACTGCTTTAAGTGACAGTCAATAGTGTTATGCCAAGGGCTCTTATGGAAGTCGCACCACTCCACGATATCTTTATTTGTCTTTCTGGTGTCCTTCTTTGCTTGCAGCTTGGAATCCTTGTCCTGATATTGTCTATATTTTCTTTGTCCTTTGCTATGTGGTTTGGGGCCTCCCTTTCCTAGATTTTTCTATGAGGGGTTCCCAGGTCCAAATTTTTGTGTCTTTTGTTTGAGCTTCTGCTCAATTTTGATGACACATCGGTAGGCCGTGCCCAAGGATGATATGTCCAAAAAATCCATTTTGGTATGGATGTATCTATTCAGAGAACCATGATACTTGAGCACCAGATGTCACTATGAATCTTTGATACCTAGCTTGGTGCGCAAGGTATGGTAGATATTTGTGAACTCTGGCACTACTTGGTCTCTTTCTTTCCACAATATGGTCCATTTGGTATACAAGTCGTCATAACTTCCAACAGGGTAGTATTTTTCCTTAATATTATCTGTGAAGAATTCCTAGGTGGTTGTGACTGTAAATAATGAGGGTTCCTTTATTTCCTTTTGCTCACAAAAATTTTCCCACCAATCTTTAACATGGGGAACAAATTTGAGGAGTGCAAAAGTAATATTTTCTCTATTCGAAAAGTTATGGACAAAAAAATACCCTTCTAGTAGATTCAACCACTTTTCTATAGCATTTGTGTCTATCTGACCTTCAAATATAGGAATATCGAAGTTGATTTATACCTTGAAGGGGTGGCGCCTCCCCTCGAGTAAGATGCGTCGCCTGTTGGTAGCCACCGAAGGATTTGCATGAAACTATCCATCATCTTGTTTCTATGTTGCATGAGGGCTTCCTCAAGAAACATTTTGAAAGAATCTCATATTCCTTCATCTTTATTTTCTCCTGCCATGGCAGGTTGCTTGGGCATGCGAGAGATTTTGTCCTCAAGAGAAACAAGCTTGAGACCCAATTCTTTGTACCCTGACCTCGTTGGGGACATGCATTAAGACTACAAGGAGAAGACCTCTCTGATACCACTGATCCATATTTTATGAGTAGAAAGAAATGAATACAGATTATTAAAAGATGCTTAACACAGAATAACAAAGATACAGTAAAATTGATTTTCTATTCAATAAGAAAATAAGATGAAACTGTAAAATGCAGCGGAAAACAAGATTGTTTGAATGGTGGTGGCTTATCTCTAAGAAGAGATGTAATGGATGTGCTCACTCATGGGAATATGATTACAATGAGGCTCTGAAGGATTTTTTACAATAAACAGGAATGTTAAAAACCCTATACATCCAAAAACCTAACCCTGGGAGATGAAGTGCCAAAAGTCATGTGAGCCCCGTTTGGGTAAGTTAGTACATCAACTTCCCAGGTTCATAACTTTTCCATACGATCTTTGTTTTAGGCACACGATAGCCTGTTGGAAATTTATAACCGAGAAGAATGATTTTCGACTAGCCCAAGTCAGTGACTTTATTAATCACTTGGGCCCCAAATCCCCAAAAAACGTCATTTAGGGCCTCAAAACGACCCCAGAAGTTTGGAACCCCAAAAAATGTCAAAAAATTGCCAAGGTGGAAAACTATTTTTCAATCCACTACAATAGGTGGGTGGCCACTGATATCCACCTGGATCAATGAAGGAGACAAGTCCAACAAGGAACTCATATCTCTTAAAAGAAGGGTCTATATACTTGGAAAATGGTTTCAACAAGATAAATATGCACAAATTTGCAACTCTAGGGCACTTATTCTCTCCCAACACATATGTCTATGTGTTCACCTCTTCTAGTGAGAAATAACCCCCCTTTAACTACACTAAGGTTTAGAATGTAGGAATATCGAATAACAGTTTAAAAGCTAATAATTCTCTATACTACCCCAAACATACCAAAACTAATATAAAGAAAGCAAATAGAAAGGAGATAGGGTAACTATACCTCTAATCCCACATCTGGTGATGACCTCCTCGTGCTTGGAAGTTCCACTAACTGCACGCCTCCTCCCAGGGTTGACCTGCATCCAAATATTGACCAACAGAGAACTACAAGCATGTTATTCCATATATAAGCTAGGGTTAGATGTTATAATGTCAATAATAAATCAATGAAAGTACTAAAGTCACCATCATTTGGGACATGAAAATGTAATTATTTTATTCATAACATGAAGATTATACGTTTACAATCTAAGTCAACCATGGTTCTGCGAACTTGGTCTGGGCTCCTCTTCACCATGCTCCAAGTGCACCTTGTATGAACTTCTCCTCTCAACCTTCTGATCTATTCTATGGAAGTGAATGGGTTAAATGGAGGAAGAAGGGGATAATGAGGGAATGCTGAGGCAATTTCTCACAAAAGGTAGCAATATCTTGGGCAAGGAGGGGAAGTGAAATTGGGCAGATTTTTATTGTTCTTATTCTTAGCTTTGAAATGAGACCCCAAAAACTCCTTTTATATGCCAAAAGGATGGTTATTCGGTTGGGTGACGGGCTATAGCAGGTGGATTAGTTGGGAAACCTCCAATAACCCATGAAATTCAACGAATTCCTTGCAACTTTTGCAAGCATACATGGTTGTAATGGTGCAACGTTCATATGTATGCGATATGTAATGGTGCAACAAGCATATGTACATGGGAAGTAATGGTGCAGGGCACGTACATATTCAAAAAACCAATTTTTTAAGAAGTTTTTCCTAGTAGTTCTTTGGCAAAAAATGCAAGTAGGGGGGACAAGGCCATGTATGCATGTGTAGAGGAATTTAGGGATAATTTGAATGCTTCCTTTTATATGGTTTAAAAGAAGTTATAATAGTTGGGTCATGGGATCTGTTAGTACCATGTAAGACACTTGATTCTTACTTATGTTGATGGGGTGTTAAAATTTTACCTTTCCTTAAAAATATCTGCTAGCAGGAAAATTCCCCTATAACTATACCATGGTTCTAAGTATAGACAGATCAATGGCTCTCTAAAATTCAATCTAATTCCCATGCTACCCCAAAAATTCCACACAGATAAATAGAAAATAATAGAATATTGAGTCAACAAAAGTACCTTTAATCCAAAAGTTTGATGCTAACCTCCTGGAGCTTCATTGTTTCCTCGAATGTTGATCTCCTACCAAATCTGACCTACATCAACTATTAGGAAAACAAGGCTACCAATATTTTATCTCTATTCATCAATTAGAGCTATATATAACTCATTATGCATAAACCAAATAAAAGACATAGAGATATCATTTGGGACAAGGAAACAGATTCTTTTATTCAATACTCAAAGATTGGAAATTACAACCTTTGTAGGCCAACGCTCTACGAACCTGGTTGGCGCTCCTCCTAAATTTTATCCAAGTGAACCTTCCAAATGCCTTCTCTAACAATCTTTTGATCAGTTGAATGGAAGGGAAGGGATTGTATGGGATAAAATGGATAGAGAGGAAATGTTGAGGCAAGAACTCAAAAAAGGTTGTAAATGCTTGGGCAAGGAGGGAAAGGGAATTTGGGCAGAGTTTCTCTGTTATAGTGCTTGATTGTGGAATGAGACCCCAATACCTCCTTTTATATGACAAAAGGATAGTTATTCAGTTTGGGGATGGGCTATAGTAGGTGAAATGGTTTGGAAACCTCCAATAGCCCATTATTTCCACCAAATTTCTTGCAACTTTTGGAGGTATACATGGGTTGTTTAGTGTGAAGATAGCATATGTATGTGGGATTTTTAGCATGCATAAAGTGTATCTATGTGGGAAGTAGTGCAGCAGGGTGCACACATGCTCCAAAAAATGGTTTTTTAAAGAGTGTTCCTCAACAATGATTTGGAAAATTATGCAAGTAGGAAGGCCAATGCCATGTATGCATAAGTAGGGAATTTTAGAGCTATAACATATTCCCCCTAATGTATGAGTTCAGAAGAGCAATTGATGGCTGAAATACATTACAATATATTTACCAGAACAAAGTCGAGTGAGCCCGGGACCAGAGTTTTGGAGGTGTTATCTGCAAAACAACAATTGTCTCCCTAAGGCAGGCATACCCATGCTTGGGATGAACTAATCATGGATGCAAATCAAGTACACTGTAGATCCATGTCATATAAATGTATAAAGTGTATCCATGAGAAATACACAGTGGATCTACATCTCAAAATCAGTTGAAGATATATAAGTACAATATGCATATTCAAGAAGCTAGTGATGCCTGCGGCAGAAGATGAATACTTCATAGCTTGAGAAACAACTTCAAGATCTTCAAAACTCAGGGAGGAGTATAATGGGAGTGTAAGACTCACTACCTTGAGGTCTTCCACAAGCCGTCAGGAAAATACTAGAGGATCTTGATGATCAGGCAGAGAACTTCGTCGATTTTGAATCTGAACTTGATTGGACTCACAGGATGGTCGACTCATGAAAGTGAAGAGACAAACTATAGAAAGGTTGACTCAGATTGGATAAAAATTCCCTTGGACAAAAGCACGAAAGATGATCAAACTCAGGCAACATAAAATTGACATAAGTCTGAGATGAAGGAGGCATCACAAACTCTCCATATGTTTGGAAGAGTAACCAAATGGAGGAGGACATAGCTCTATGTAGTGAGAAAAAATTGCTAAGGTCATTTTAGATCCTAATGCTTGATGAACAAATGGAAGGATGTTCTTTGTCCAAGGGAGACTATCTTTTCTACCAAAAAAAGAATTTATATTTCTTGTCCCCTCTTTTTGGAATATTTGATTTTTTTTTCTTTTTCAATTTTTTAACGAGATTGAAAAAGAATAAAATAATGCTATGTTACAAAGGAGGAACTAGTGTCATGAGCAAGCAAACTAGTTCCAAGTGCATGGAACATATTGATGCTCAAGGAAAGGAGACATGTGCAGGATAAATACACTCAAGGTAAGATTCCTCCATGGTTCAAGGTGTTGGATCAAAGAGTAAAAAAGTGTTGTAAGGCTTGTGTATAAGGATTGATTTAAAGGTTCATTTGAGAGAAACATGGAGCTAGAATTAGGCCAAAAACACAAAGATGAGACCTACAATGCGATTAAGCATGACACATCAAGACTCCTTCCATGCAAATTTTATGAGCCCAGAGAAGGTAAGATCGGTGGTTTCTTCACGTTTTAGAGAGTATGAAAAAATTCAAAAAGAAGACTCCTGGGAGTACTTTTCCGCATTTAGTCCAATTGGCTTGAAAAAGGGGTAAACTTGCACCGAAAAGACATATTTTCAAAAACGTTTTAACGAGTTTGATAAAGACAAGATCACTCGACTATCTTTTCAATTTTAAGGAGTATGAAAAGAGATTAACTATGGACTCATATCCTTTTTCTAAGTTTAGTCTCTTTAGCCTGAAAAAGTATAAAATTAGCTGAGGAGAACTCTCCCGTCGAGAAGAATCTCTCGAGGCGTACCTTTTTTGGCTATAATCTACTAGCTGGAAAAAGGGTTAAACTCATGCCAAATAGATGTTCTTCTAGACCAATTTAACGAGTGTGAAGGAATAAGGTCACTCGACGATCTTTTCAATTTTAGGGAGTCTGGAAAGAGCTTAACTATGGACTCTAGGGGGGTTCCTTTTTCATAAGTAATCTCCAAGGCCTGAAAAAGGTGATAAACCAAAACCAAGGAGAATGTTCCTTTTTCGAAAATTTAGTCCCCTAGGCCCGAAAAAGGGTTAAACTTATGCCTGAGAATATTCTTCTAGCGAACCGAATTTCCTAGAGCATATATTTATTCGTAAAATTAGCCTTCCGGACTGAAAAAGGGGTAAACTATTGCCGGGAAAATGTGCCTTCAAATTTAACTTTGGCAAGCATGAAGGGAAACATGATCACTTGGCAATATTTTCAATTTTAGAGAGTATGAAAAGGGCTTAAAGAAGACTCTAGGGGGCTACTTTTCTCAAGTAATCCAGAAGAGATAAAAAATAATAAATACAGTATTGTTTGGATGTTTCTTTAAAATTTAAAGAGAGCTTGAAAGACACCAAAGAGTTCTCATTAGGGAGTACCCGAGGGTAAGGCCAAGAAAGATGATTAACAAGAAAAATGAGGCTTCAAAACGTAATCATGACAGGACTAACAAGGACTCCCAATTCTATAGTCAAAATTGATATCATGGACGCCAAAAAGAAGCAAAGGATCTACCTAGGACATCCATGGAGAGGAAGGCTCTACCGCCTAATTACGACACTTCTAAAGCAGCTGAGAAGATTCTTTTTCACACTTCGGTGGGATCGATCATAAGGCTAAATGAACCAGGAAATAGATAATGGATAAATACAAGTAGGGAAAAATATAACCTATATGTATGTTTCGAGGTCAATACCTATCAGAATGGATCGATACAATGAACAAAAGTCAAAGAAAAATGTCTCTAAGAGCCTGTATATAAGGCCAATAACACTCAACCATAATTTAATAGATCCAATATAAATAGAAAATTAGGAAAATAAGAGGTGCTATTGCATAAAAACCTTGAAAACAACAAACTTGGATTGTACAATATGTACAAGGTACTGCACAACCTTACAACTCATGCATGGTAGTAGTTCAGGTAAAGCCCACTGCTAGGCTCTGACAAAGAGTCTCTTCGATATTCAACCTGGAAAGTCTCCCAAAAGGGAAGAAAACACAAACCATGGTGTAAATATTCCCATGGTATAGAAACCGTAGTCATGGATTCAAGGATAGCCTCATCCAAAGGCAATTCAAAATCCAAGAAATCACGCGAACGAGGAGGGTCGACAATCCCAAAGGGAAAAGTAAAATGACCATATTCCATATGACAATGGAGGTTTTGGCCAGCATTGGAAAAGTCTATCAGTGAATAATCACAAGAACAAGGTCTTGAGGATCTACAAACAACAAGATCAGACTCAAAAGGAAACTCGAGATCACTTGGACCAAGAGGGGGAAGTAAGGGCTCCCTGTCCCCCATTGTATAAACCAATGGATCAATTGTTGATACCATGTCTTGAGAAGGTAAACATGATTTCACAAGTTCCTACTAAGAATAAATTGAACATCGAGAATAAAATGCCACATAATTAACCCGTGGCAGGGTAGAGTCTACATGAACACTAGGAACATATAAAGGGGTAGCCTGAACTAACGCTAAATTAGGATGGTGATTATCAAATGTCAGTTGGTGGATAATGAAAATTCTTCCATTATCAGGGAAATGCATCACCTAGAAGAGCATAGACACCACAACGTTGATAGCATATACATAATCATGCTCAAGAATCATATTGAAATCTAACAGGCCTTGCACCACTATAACATCAACAAGGACAGTCTTCCCACCTAACGAGATAGGAAACTGAGGAAGAATCACCAAATATTCACTAGGAAGTTTGTCAAAAGGCAACAACTCATGCAATGCAGACATAGGCTCAGTAAAACCCAAAACTTTCCAATCCAAGGAGGATAAAATACTTGTGGAGGCTCCTTCATCTACAATACATATGTAAATGTTTTTTGAATCAAAATCAACCTTTATTTGAAAGGGTGCAGAAGAAGGAAGATGAGGCTCAACAAGGTCATTCCAATCAAAGGAAACCATCCTAGGGCATGGAGGGGGTGTGCTCGAAGTGAGAATAATGTGCCCTTGTTTTGAAAGTACTAAACTGGAAATTCTAAAAACACAGTCGGTAGACACATCACTCCCCAAGAGAAGAGTGGGATTGGCTGAAGATTGCATCGGTGTGACCACTTTGGTAGAATCGACACTACCTGAGAGAATACTGGGTTCATCTGAAGATTGCATCGATAGGACAACTTCCTCAACCACTGGTTGAATAGGCTGTGAGGAAACCTCAGAAGAATCAGAATCAAAATAGCTTGCAAACAAGGACCACAATCTTCATGCCTCTGCAATTCCAAGGCACAATTGAGTAAGTGATCTCCCTTGCAAATCTTACAAGGTAACTTAGGCTTACATCATATCTGTGCAGGCCTTTGAATAGAATCAATGCCCCCATCATGATTGGCATTGGTTGATTTCACATCTCCAACATGACTTGTAGAGGTTGGGGATTGGTCGATAACATGACTTGTAGAGGCTACAGGCCTATCGCTAGTATGACTACTAGTGACTAAACTTTTCCTCCCAGTGTGACTTGCAGAGGCTAGGTGTTGGTCTTCAACATGACTTGCAGAGGTTGATGACCTATCTCCAACATGACTAGTAGAGGTTGGTTTTTTTCCCCCAACATGACTTGTAGAGGTTGGGTGCATGCCCCCAACATGACTTGCATAGGTTGGGTGATAGTTTTCAACATGACTTGCATAGGTTAACGACCTATCTCCATCATGACTAGTAGAGGTTGGTGATTTCTTCTTCATATTCTTCCTCTTTCTATTTTGTTTAGACTTTTGGTTACTAGTAGCTATACTTTCACCAGAGAAGGTAGAAGGAGGAGGATAAGACTTTGTTGACGAAGGAACATCAACATCATTCCCATGACATAAGGTTATTAACTAAGAAGCATCAAGAGAATTCAAGACATTTGGAATGGTACCCAACCAAGCCGGTAGTCCCACATTCAACCCAAGAATGAACAAAGTGGCCATCAAAGGGACACCAACGTTTCTGAATAAAAGAAAAGCACAAGAATCCCCTTGCGAAGGGGTTCCTTGGTTGGTATCATCAGGAATTGTTTCCATGAATATCTTATGCACAGGTTATCCCCTTGTGGGATCGTTCAATTTCATAAAAGTCTCACACATTGACTTTAGCAAACCAGTGGTACAAAAAAAAACGCCTATAAAGAGGCAGCTCCATGTTTCTAAACATAAGACTGAAAAGTCCTCATGAAAAAAGGAGTGGTTGGTATACCACCTTAGGTCAGAGACCCAAATAAATTACTGACTAACTCACTATGGAAAACTAGGGAGAACATATCACACACTAAAATTTCCCTAACGATAAATCAAGCGGTCGACTAACTAGTGGGAAGGAAAGTTATGGCAATCAACACTAGAGAAAATAACCAGTGTAAGTGAAAATTGAACATGGAAGCACCCTCCACCCTAAGTACCGCAATATACCCCCGTAGTCACCTATGTAATTCCGTAAAAATAGGAAAGTAAGTTTCCAACTCGCAGTTAGTCACCAAGCGGGTACACTCAACAGTCGAGCATATATTAATAAGAAGGATAACAAGTTCGATGCCCTTCAAGTGTGCCGAAACAAATTGGTCTAGAAGAAAACTGAGGATATCGAATGGATTTTAGGTCCACAAAGCTCCGTAGGAAAATGCGATTATTATTGTTCCCAAGTAATACCCTCAATATACAATCCCCACTATGTTTGGTTCGGCTTTGGAGGGGTTATCTCCTCTACCTTTCCTCATGCAACCTCATGTTTATCCCCTATGTTAGAGGGGGGTCCCTACTAACTCTTATGATGTTGGAATTTATACACTCCTTATCTCAAAATATGATGTTTGTTTTAAATGGCCTTGAAGATTTTCCACTTCACACATATTTCAAGGCCCTAAAATCCTAGACTAGTTGGTGAACCCTACAAACAAAAAGTCTAGTATATTTTAATTTAAGCATTAATTTTAAGGCTTGATTTATGCAAAGGATGTGGTCATGCAACTCATGTTGTTGAGACTCTTGCAAAAAATGAAACTTATAAGAACATTGAAAAAGAAGGATTTTCTTTCTTATTTTTCTTTTGAAATGCTTTCAAGATGAGAAGAAAACACAACACTATGCTAATTTCTTTTTCTTTTTCAAGTAAAAATGCAAAGCAATGCAAAGAAAGAAAGAGACCTAATTAGCATAAAAACTAGGGTTTTTTTTAATTTATTTCCCTCCAATCAAAGAAGAACTAACAAAAGATGCTAAAAGAAACTGATGAATAAGCTAAAAGTAAGCTAAAAAATATAGGAAACACAGAGAGACAAGAGGATTTATTTTTTATTTTTTGAACTTCTTTAACAAGAAAAACCAAAGTAATTTTTTTTTTGTTTTTCGAAGAAAGAAATAAGAAAAAAGAGAAAACATAACCCAAGAATGATAGAGACCCTTAACCAGCTGCGTAACTGCAAGGATTCAAACAAGAAACCAAAAGGAGGATCAAAAACTTGGAAGTTCACTCTAAACCTCTAGGGAAAACAAAAGAAAACTTAGACACAAGTTAACAACAAATATTCAACCCAAGCTAAGGCCAAAAAACAAAGACTCTGGAAGACTCAAGAAAGTCCTAAGAAGCCTAAACTTCTATCAGGAAAGAGACAAACCTCTCTTTTTTAAACAACACTTTTAAGATATAGAGACGCAAGTTGTTGCATCAGAATCCTATGTATGTATGTGGTTTGTCTACTGTGAAGGGAGCGTATGTATGCGGGCTAAGCCAAAGCAAAGCGCGTACACCTATGAGACTTTTCAAAAAATAAAAGACTAGGAAGACTGACAGAGAAGGGAAAACTGGTATGCACCTTGCAGGTGAGCAAAAACCCTTAAAAGACTCAAAGAACTTTACTAAAACTCAAAAGGAAATCAAGAAGCCAATTAAAAACCCAAAAAACTCCTCTAAAACCCTAGAGATACTCCCCATTGGAGTCGCCAATTCTTCTAGCAGGAAAACCCCCCTATAACTATATCAGGGTTCTAAGTATAAACAGAGAAATGACTCCCTAAAAGTCAATCTAATTCCTACACTACCCCAAACATACCACACAAATAAATAGAAAATACTATAAGAGTAAGTCAACATTAGTACCTTTAATCCAAACATTTGATGATGACCTCCTCGAGATTCATTGCTTCTTCAAATGTTGGTCTCCTCCTAAAGTTGACCTGCATCAACTATTAAGCAAACAAGGATACCAATATTCTATATATATTCATCAATTAGGGTTAGATATAAATCATTATGCATAAACCAAATAAAATACACAGAGATATCATTTGGGACATGGAAACAAATTATTTTATTCAATACTCAAAGATTGGAAATTACAACCTTTGCAGGCCGACACTCCACAAACCTGGTCCAAGATCCTCTTAACTTTTCTCCAAGTGCACCTTCCAAATTCCTTCTCTCACAATCTGTTCATCACTCCAATGGAAGGGAAGGGATTGTATGGGAGAAAAGGTACAGGAGGAAATGTTGAGGAAAGAACTCAAAAAAGGTTGCAAATACTTGGGCAAGGAGGGGAAGGGAATTTGGGCAGAGTTTCACCATTCTAATGCTTGATTGTGGAATGATACCCCAAGACCTCATTTTATATGAAAAAAGGATAGTTATTTGGTTTGGGGATGGGCTATAGCAGGTGAAATATTTGGGAAACCTCCAATATACCGTTATTTCCACCAAATTCCTTGCAACTTGCAACTTTTGGAGGTATACGCGGGTTGTTTAGTGTGCATCTAGCGTATGTACGGAAAATTTTTAGCATGAAAAAAACATATGTACGTAGGAAGTAGTGCAACAGGGTGCATACATGCTCCAAAAAATGGTTTTTTAAAGAGATTTCCTCAACAATGATTTGGAAAATTATGCAAGTAGGAAGGCCAATGCCATCTATTCACAAGTAGGGAATTTTAGGCATATAACAATCTCAAAACCTCTTCTCAAGGTCACCATCATATTTTTATCATCAAGACATTTCTAGTGACTGTAATTATGCTCAGATTTGAGTCTTGGATCAAAATTTATGAACTTCCAAAGTTTTTTCTTGGCCTTCATTGGTCCAAAGGCCACCTCACTAACACATGGAATCCACGTGGCTCCTGGACACTAGTTCTCTCCCACATGGCATTGACGTGGCACTTTCCACCTGGCCCATTGGGCCTCTAGATCAATGACCATGATCACTTGGAACAAGCTTCATCATCATCGGGTTTCTTACCTTAAGGAGTCATACACCACCATCGAGTGACCTACTCTAGTGATGATCACCTTGATGGGTTCATCCTCTAGATCTAGAAGCTCTAGATATTTGACAATCAACAATCCTGATATGGTCAACATTTCAAACTTTCTCGGTGGTTAACCTCCACCCAATTATTCATTGGTCAAAGGGCTAGTGGGTCCCACTATGGATCCTCGACTAATACTCATGCTCATCAGTCTCTCAATCAATGATTGTCATTTAATCCCAGCATATCATCATCTTCGACACTCATCCCTGTCCATATCAAGGGACCATGCCTCATCATCCTCTAATGAATGACTAATATCTGACGTCCTCCAGATATTACTGTCAAGATTACAGTCGATGCCATAATTATTTATAGGCCTCTCGGTACCACTCTCATATCGTCAACCACTCCACTGGACACACACATCACCCCAATGGTTATTCTAGATACCACGCTATCTCTCCACATAATTTTCACCTTTCCATACTTAAATGGAACCTAAGGCCATCTACAATGGAGATCAATCCCACCCATAACCAATCAATGCTCCTCGGGTCCTTATCGTCATCGGCCCTCTCAACCATCGTGCGACCTTACCAACCTTCTAGGATCTTACGATGATACATATGGATTCAATGGTCCATATCTCATCGTCACTTTGGAGTCCACTTTCCAACTCCACCAAATGCACACTCTCAATGATGATGTGCTTAGGATCAACGGTTATTGTTACAATGTGATTTATCGTTGATCAACGGTCTTGATCTGGTGTCCTCCATATCTGACGGTTGAGATAAATTCTGATGCCATAAGGAGTTCTAGGACTCCTAGGACCCCCTTTCAGTCCCTCTATACACTCAACAGGTTACACCTAACATCCTAGGAACATGTTGGCAGCCACGCTATAGTACCATGTCAACATCATGACATCATTCTCCCTTTTTCCTCACTTAACAAGACCCACGACGATCTATGGTTGAGATTTAATCTCGCCATGTATCGATCGACGGTTCATATCTTCCACAAAACTTCATCATTTTTGACACTTCTCTCATCATCGGTACTCCCAAGCAGGTCCAATCCTCAAACTCTCCAACAATTCTTTTGTCATTGGGGAAACTTCTTCTACCCTCTCTCTAGACCTCCAATCACCCTCCTCTGATGAATTGCTAGGATCTAACAACACGTAGATTGTAATCAAATACCTAAGGATATATTGGACTTTTGGGACCACTGCAGTCTCTCTAACCACTCAACAAGTGACACTTGTCACCCCAGGGAACAAATTGGCTTCCACGTTGGTGTTCCACATCAACATCATGATGTCATTATCTCTTTGATCATTTATCTAGGAATTAAGTAAATCCATGACTAAGATTAAATCCAACCGCTAGGCCACTCAAGGAATCCCATTAAATATTGATTATTCATCATCTTCGACTCCTCGATCCTTCACTCAACCTTACCTAGCATTTATGCTCTAACGGTGATGCCACTGTCATCGAAGAACCAAATCTTCTAAAACCTCCTCCGACAGATCAACGGTTATCGTCCACTCTCATGGCCCTTATTGTTGTCAACTCTCTTTGTCCCATCATTGGTTTTTATCGACTTTCCATCCCCAATGAAGATATGAATTAGCATCAATCGCTTGGATCATTTGTACTTCCTCCGTCTAATCAGCAAATCCTATGCTCCCTGAGCTCTCTTTATAAAAAGGATCTTAACAGATCCAGCGATGGGAATTAATCATCTAATACATATAAGTCCCACAGCCTCTCATCATCATCAATATCTTCTCAAACCTTCCCTTAGTTATTTCTAAGGACTTCTACTCCCAAAAAATGGTTTAGATATGGTCGCCACACCAAATCAATGGTTGCGATGGTTCTGGGTCTTATTTTCATCGTCATATCTGATGTAGGAGCATCTCTCATGACAAGCGAGCCAGTGCGGAATGCAAGTGGACAGCTGGACAAGCTAGCACGAATTTTGAAATCACCTTGGGAATCGATGCGCCATCTTAAATGAAGCCATTAAGATTAAGCACACTTGTAAATGTAATCTGGACCTTGAGCCATACGCTCTTGTCCTTAGTAGGCAGGAGGCATTTAATATAGTTAATGCAGGTAGATAGAATTTAATATTAGATTAGACAATTTTAGAAAGAAAGAGGGAAACGGGATAACAGACACCCTCATTGTGCATTGTAACATAATTCTGAGCATTGAGAAGAAGAGAAGCAGAGAGCTATGGAAGAACACCCATGTACAGAGCTTGAATTAATAGAAGAGGTTGATTCAAATCCCTGGTTTTGTGTTTGTTCTCTGTGTATGTATGTTGAATGCTATTCTCATGAGTATTTACTTCCTGTTATGCATTTGTTCTACATGCTATGTATGAATGATTTCTTGCTGAGTGTTTGAAATATGAGAAAGGAAGTAGGAGAAATGAGTTTCAATTGTTTCTCTATCTGAGCAAGGATTCCTGCAAGGAGTGCAGTTGAAGTCGTCTGCAAGGAGTGCATTGACAGAAGGCTCAGATAGTTAAACTCTTGTTCTCGTTCACCCAGAAGTGAAATTGGGTTATAGAATTCATGCAAGGAGTGCGCAGGCTAAGGAAAGTCTCAGTTGTGAATCTGAGTGGAGCATTGAAGGATTGTTGTTGCAAGTGTGCACAGGGTCGAAGGAATTCAAGCACTTGAAGTGTTTGAAAATATGTTGTGCAAGGAGTGGGTGCAAGGACCCTCTTTGAGGCTCGAAGTTGTGAAAATCTTAGGAGGGATAAGACCTTCAAATCTGTTGAAGGATCGCACAGGAATTTCATGCCGCGAAGTGTTTAAACAGGCATCGCAAGTTTGCGTGAAGAAGGACAAATTATTGAGGAGGAACACTTGGTCCTCCGTAGAAATCATCAAAGGGAAGAGATCGACAGTCAGGAATTAGTGGGGAGGATTAGCGAAACCCTGCCAGTCGTCAGATCCACCAGAGAAGCGAGGAGGATACGGTTACGTCTGGATTTTAAGCTTAAGGGATCATGAGCCGTTGGATCATCACATGGTTACCCGTCAACCGTCCGATTTGACAGGAGTTTCATAGGGTTTAAGCCTTCATGAGCAGAGTGGAAACTCCGAGAAGCATTGGAATATTGAGACGTCGGAGTTCGAGAAATCGGGGATCCCGTGGACCAGAGATCAGAAAATCCATCATGGAAATCCCGATGAGCTTAGAGTCGTCCATCTGTTGGGACAGGTGGCAGGAACCAGGAGTCATCGGTATATCGGAGGTTCGGAAGTTAAGAGCTCGAGACCCTTTTAGTCTCACAAAAGTGAAAGGATCATAGTCGTGGATCTCAGGTAAGACACATGCCAGTTGGTCACTCGATCAGAGATTTGGTCATCGGGGTTCATAGGAGTGAGTGGTTTTGATTTTTCATTTGGTGAAGTCCGAGGTTCTATCTGAACCATCCATCATTTTGGGATGCATGTCAGAAGATATGAAGAAGTCGGGGTTCGGCGTATCGAAGGTCTTGAGGACAGGATACTCTTGCAATTTGGAATCGCGAAATGCGATATCCCAACAGTGGTAGAGTAGTGTGGGACCACAAGTGTTAGAGTGGAAGACAAGTGGCACAAGTTATCGGGGTTCCATAGTGAGAAGTGTCGAAACATTGACATTAGGATTCGCGATCCCACGAAGTCCGAAATCCAGATAGAAGTGACGGGAAGTTTAAGGGATAACCCGTGTGTGCATCAAAGTTTCAACGTATCGGGACTCGAGAGTCAGAGAACCGAGTTGCTCGACATTGTGAGTGTCAAATCCACGATAGGAGAAATCCCGACAGAAGAAGGGAAGGGTCATCGTCGACTTATATCGGGTATCGGGGATTTGTAGAACTAACGCTTGACCATTGACCTCGCGATTCTGCGAAGTCCGATCTCCCAATAAGTAAAAAGGGAGATCCCGAGAGAGAATTTTGTGGGTGAAGACATCCCGATAGGGAATAAAAGAGCTAATAAGAGTTCTTCGGGCTGCAGGGAAAGAAAGGTATTTTGAGAGGACGTGCTTGTGAGCGCACCTACGTCAAGTGGTATCAGAGCCCAAGAAGGAGTCTTTTCTTTCTATAGCAAAGAAGGGAAGGATTCACCATGCTTCCAAGGAGAAGAGATAGGCAATCACCCGATCCAGAGGAGGAAAGGGAAATGCCTAGAGGAAGGGGTAGAGAAGTGCATAATCCAGAAGTAGAAAGAGATCTGCATAATATACGTGCTAGACTTGTGGACATGGAGATAAGACAAAGGTGCACAGCTGATGTAGGAGATATCAGTGAGTCCGAAGATGAAGATGATGTTGTACATGGAGAAGAAGAAATCCCAGCAGAAGATGCAGCAAATGAGCGCTTACTTAAAGTTGTTGCAAGAATGGGTGCAAAGGCAAAGATGGACATTCCAGTTTATCAGGGAAATCTGGATGTAGAAGAGATTCTAGACTGGATTAGAGCTCTGGACACCTATTTTGACTATGAAGATATCGAAGAGGACAGGAAATTCAGGCATGTCGTCATGAGATTAAAAGGACATGCAACCTTGTGGTGGGATGAACTACAAGTGGATAGGCATTGCCAAGGCAAGCAGAAAATTAAGAGCTGGGACAGGATGATTGCAAAGATGAAGGAAAAATTCATTCCCAGGGACTATCAAATTTCTCTGTTCACGAGGATGCAGAACCTGAGACAGAAGCTGATGTCAGTGAAGGAATATACTGAAGAGTTTTACAGGTTGAATATCAGGGCAGGTCATTGCGAAAGCAATGACGAAAAATTGGCCAGGTATATGAATGGCCTGAGATATGAGATTCAGGATGAAATGAGTATGGTGACCATCTGAACTGTGGAAGATGCTTATCAAATGGCTCTGAAAGATGAAGAGAAGCTGAGCCAAAAGAAAGGTCAAAGGGGCAGAGGCAGAAGTCAGCCTAGAGGCAAATCAATTGCCCAGGAAAGAACCCAGAAGCCCAGGGACGACTGGAAGAAACCTTAGACTCAGACATAGAGAGCTGGAACCTCACAGCGAGGGAAATACGCTGAGAAAAGAGAAAATCATACTGAGCAGAGAGGAGGATATGCTGATAATAATAGGTTTCCTCGTACCATAGGTAGAGGAAGAGGAAGAGGTGGAGTAATCACATGCTTCACATGTGGAAAAAATGGGCACAAGTCATTCGAGTGTCCAGAGAAAAAGAAAGAAACTGGAGAAACTCACATCACCGAGGCATAGAGATGAGATGTTGAAGCAGAAGACGTTGAAGGAAAAAGATTGTTGGTGATGCAAAAAGTCCTTTTGACACCAGAGAAAGAGGTGGAAAGTTCAGTCCAAAGGACCAAAATTTTCAGGACTGCTTGCAAGACCAAGGGTTGGGCATGCAAGGTCATTGTGGATAGCAGTAGCATGGAAAATCTCGTGTCAATCGAGATGGTAGAAAAGCTGGAGCTGGAAACGACTGATCATCCAAGTCCATATAAAGTTTTGTGGCTACAAAAAGGACATCAGGTAAATGTCACCAAATAGTGCTTAGTTGAATTTAAGATAGGAGGATATAATGATAAGATATAATGTGATGTCATTCCTATGGATGTTTGTCATCTATTGTTGGGTAGACTGTGGCAATATGGTAGAAATGTGATTCATGATGGGAGGATGAATACATATACCTTAGAAAATAATGGGAGGACTCATATGTTGCTTCCAATTAAGGACAAGGAGGTAAAACCGGAAGTAAGTAACACTCTACTTCTCATGAGTGGGAAGGAACTTCTTACTGAGGTGAAGAAGAAAGAAGAACCACAATTCTTTGTGGTCAGAAAACCGAGGATTGTTCTGACTAGCACAAGAGTAGATGATTTACCAGAGGAGGTTCAGGAACTGCTGGAAGAGTTCGCTGACATTGTAGTGGATGAATTACCTCATTCGTTACCACCAATCAGGAGTGTGAGTCATCACATCGATCTCATACCAGGAGCCAGTTTTCCAAACAAAGCCATGTACAGATTGACGCCGCAGGAGAATGAAGAGGTTAAAATGCAAGTCCAGGATTTGTTGGAAAAAGGTTTGGTCAGAGAAAGCTTGAGTCCATGTGTTGTTCCGACAGTACTCAGTCTGAAGAAAGACGGAGGTTGTAGGATGAGTACTGACCTGAGGGTGATAAACAAGATAACCATCAGGTATAGATTTCCATTGCCAAGAATGGATGATTTGATGGATTGCTTAAGTGGAGAAAAATTATTTTCAAAGATTGACTTGAAGAGTGGATATCACCAGATTCGCATGAGAGAAGGTGATGAATGGAAGACAGCATTCAAAACCAACGAAGGGTTGTATGAATGGCTTGTTATGTCATTTGTCTTAACAAATGCGCCGAGTACCTTCATGAGGTTGATGAACAAAGTCCTGAAGGAGTTCATCGGGAAATTTGTCATTGTGTATTTGGATGACATACTGGTTTTTAGTAAAACAGCAACGGAGCATCTGAAGCATTTGGCTACAGTGATGCAGACATTGCAGTAGGAGAAGTTGTTGATAAACATGAAAAAATCCTCATTCATGAAGACAGAGCTCATTTATTTGGGATTTGTTATTTCAGCGAATGAGTTGAGGATGGACCCAAATAAGGTGGAGGTAATCAAAAATTGGCCATCACCGAGGAACATATTTTAGGTGAGAAGTTTTCACAGGTTGGCTAGATTCTACCGAAAATTCATTAGGAATTTTAGTGAAATCAGCGTAGTGATGATGGACACAGTGAAGAAAAGACATAAATATTTTCACTGGACTGAAGAGGCTGAGAAAAGTTTCAATTTGTTGAAGAGGAAGATCACGGAACAACCAGTTCTGGTGTTACCGGATTTCCGAAAAACATTTCAAGTGAAATGCGATGCAAGTGGGTTTGCAATCGGGGCGGTCTTGAGTCAAGATGACAGGCCAATTGCATATTTCAACGAGAACCTGAATGAAGTGAAGGTGAATTATTCCACATATGATAAGGAGTTTTATGTCATCATACAGGCATTGAAGAAGTGGAGGCACTATTTGATTCCAAAGGAATTTGTTCTGTATAGTGATAACCATGCATTACAGTTTGTGACCCAACATGAGAAGTTGAATCAGAGGCATGTTAAGTGGGTTGAATACATGCATAATTTTACATTTGTGATTAAACATATTTCTGGTACTGCTAACAAAGTTGTTGATTCTTTGAGCAGGAAGTGTTTGTTGTTGTAGGAATTCAAAGTCAAAACATTGGGTTTTGATGATCTCAGAGACATGTACGTAGATGATCCATAATTCAAGGAAATGTATGAAGAAACTGAGAATCCAATTCTTAGAGATAGAATCTAGTGGGCCGAATACATGATCCAGGAAGGATTGTTGTTTAAAGGCAATCAGCTATGTATTTCAAATTGTTCCATGAGGGAGAATCTGTTGAAGGAGAAACACGGTGGAGGATTGGTCGGACACTTTGGTCATGACAAGACATTTGCAAAGCTGAGTGAATCATACTTTTGGCCAGGGATGTGATCATAGGTCAAGAGATTTGTGGATAGATGCAGAATTTGCTAGCATTCGAAGGGGAGGAAGCAGAATGCGGGTTTTTATCAACCATTTCCCATACCTGAAAGGCCGTGGGAAGCGATTAGCATGGATTTTGTATTGGGGTTTCCAAGAACACAAAGAGGTTGTGATTCAATCTTTGTGGTGGTGGATAGATTTTCCAAAATGGCACATTTTATCCCATGTCAGAAAACCAGTGACGCGACTCACATCGTGAACCTGTTTTTCAAAGAAATCATTTGACTTCACGGCTTACCAAGGAGTATTGTTTCGGATCGAGACACAAAGTTCATAGGAAATTTTTGGAGAACCTTATGGAAGAAGTTGGGAACTAACTTGTTGTTTAGTTCAGCGTATCATCCGCAGACGGATGGGCAGACAGAAGTGGTAAACAAAAGTCTGGGAGATTTGATGAGAAGCTTGGTGACAGAGCACCACAGCAGTTGGGACAATATATTGCCGCAGGCAGAGTTTGCGTATAACGAATCAGTGAACAGGAGTACAGGACAAAGTCCATTTCAGATTTTTTATGGAATACAACCGAGGGGAATTTCTGAATTGAGGGATTCAGAACAGGATGCAACTAGGAGCGTTAGTGCAAAAGATTTCACAGAAGCGATGAAGAAACTTGACAGCCAGGTGAAGGAGCGGTTGCAGAATTCAATCCAGGAGTATAAGAACAGAGCCGATTAGCATAGAAGACAACTTTAGTTCGAGGTTGGTGATCTGTTTCTGGCACATTTGAGAAAGGAAAGGTTCCCAAGAGGAACGTATAATAAATTGAAGATGAAAAAAATCAGACCCTACAAGGTCTTGAAGAAAATGGAAGAAAATGCTTATGAGATTGAATTACCCGATGGAATCGGAATTTCTATGATATTCAATGTCTCAGATTTGTACCCATACAAAGCCGAGGAAGCAGGAACAAGTGATGAACAGTCAGAGATTCAGTGGTGAAAGCAAATGCCATTTGCAGAGATGCCACGGATGGAGCACATACTAGATAAAAGAATTGATAAGAAGACCAGAAGGAAAGAATATTTTGAATATTTGGTCAAGTGGAAGGGCCATCCAGTTGAAGATGCCAGCTGGGAGACTGAATCAAAGATACAGAAGCATGGACAGACTATGCAGGAGCTCATGGATAGGAGCCCATGAAAATTTTCAAGCGAGGGAGTATGATGCAGGAGCATCTCTCACGACAAGCGAGCCAGCGCGGAATGCAAGTGGACAGCTGGACAAGCCAGCACGAATTTTGAAACCACCTTGGGAATCGATGGACCATCTTAAATGAAGCCATTAAGATGAAGCGCACTTGTAAATGTAATCAGTACCTTGAGCCATACGCTCTTGTCCTTAGTAGGCAGGAGGCATTTAATATAGTTAATGCAGGTAGATAGAATTTAATATTAGATTAGACAGTTTTAAAAAGAAAGAGGGAAATGGGATAATAGACACCCTCATTGTGCATTGTAACATAATTTTGAGCATTGAGAAGAAGAGAAGCAAAGAGTTGTGGAAGAACACCCATGTACAGAGCTTGAATTAATAGAAGAGGTTGATTCAAATCCATGGTTTTGTGTTTGTTCTATGTGTATGTATGTTGAATTCTATGCTCATGAGTATTTACTTCCTGTTATGCATTTGTTCTACATGCTATGTATGAATGATTTCTTGCTGAGTGTTTGAAATCTGAGAAAGGAAGTAGGAGAAATGAGTTTCAATTGTTTCTCTATCTGAGCAAGGATTCCTGCAAGGAGTGCAGTTGAAGTCACCCGCAAGGAGTGTGTTGACAGAAGGCTCTGATATTTAAACTCTTGTTCTCATTCACCCAGAAGTGAAATTGGGTTATAGGAGCCGTGCAAGGAGTGTGCAGGCTAAGGAAAGTCTCAGTTGTGAATCTGAGCGGAGCATTGAAGGACTACTACTGCAGGTGTGCGCAAGGTCGAAGGAATTCAAGCACTTGAAGTGTTTGAAAATTTGTCGTGCAAGGAGTGCATGCAAGGACCCTCTTTGAGGCTCGAAGTTGTGAAAATCTCAGGAGGGATAAGACCTTCAAATCTGTTGAAAAATCGCATAGGAAGTTCGTGCCGCGAAGTGTTTAAACAGACGTCGCAAGTTTGCGTGCAGAAGGACAAATTATTGAGGAGGAACACTTGGTCCTCCATAGAAATCATCAAAGGGAAGAGATCGACATTCAGGAATCAGTGGGGAGGAGTAGCGAAACCCCGCCAGCCATCAGATCCACCAGAGAAGCGAGGAGGATATGGTTACGTCCGGAGTTTAAGCTCAAGGGATCATGAGCCGTTGGATCATCACATGGTTACCCGTCAACTGTCTGATTTGACAGGAGTTGCATAGGGTTTAAGCCTTCATGAGCAGAGTGGAAACTCCGAGAAGCATCAGAATATTGAGGCGTCGGATTTCGAGAAATCGGGGATCCCGTGGACCAGAGATCAGAAAATCCATCATGGAAATCCCGACGAGCTTAGAGTCGTCCATCTGTTGGGACAGGTGGCAGGAACCAGGAGTCATTAGTATATCGGAGGTTCATAATTCAAGAGCGTGAGACCCTTTGAGTCTCGCAACAACGAAAGGATCATAGCTGTGGATCTCAAGTAAGACACGTGCCAGTTGGCCGCTCGATCAAATATTTGGTCACCGGGGTTCATAGGAGTGAGTGGTTTTGATTTTTCATTTGGTGAAGTCTGAGGTTCGATCTGAACCATCCATCATTTTGGGACGCGTGTCAGAAGATCTTAAGAATTTGGGGTTCAGCGTATTGGAGGTCTTGAGGACAGGATACTCTTGCAATTTGGAATCGTGAAACGCGATATCCCGACGATGGTAGAGCAGTGTGGGACCACAAGAGTTGGAGTGGAAGACAAGTGGCGCAAGTTATCGGGGTTCCGTAGTGAGAAGTGTCGAAACATTGACATCAGGATTCGCGATCCCGCGAAGTCCGAAATCGAGATAGAAGTGACGGGAAGTTTAAGGGATAACCTGCGCATGCGTCGGAGTTTCGATGTATTGGGACTCGGGAGTCGGAGAACCGAGTTGCTCGACATCACGAGTGCTGAAACTGCGATAGGAGAAATCCCGACAGAAGAAGGGAAGGGTCAGCGTCGACTTATATCGGGTATCGAGGATTTGTAAAACTAACGCTTGACCATTGACCTCGCGATTCCGCGAAGTACGATCTCCCGATAAGTAAAAAGGGAGACCCCGAGAGAGAATTATGTGGGTGCAGACATCCTGATAGGGAATAGAAGAGCTAATAAGAGTTCTTTGGGCCACAGGGAAAGAAAGGTCCTGTGAGCGGACGTGCTTGTGAGCGCGCCTGCGTCAATATCCATACAAATCGTGACACTCTAGTGCTCCCAATGAAGATTCCCCCTGATGAAGGGATAAAATTAACTCTCCATCTTGAACCACTGGTGGTGATTCCTTCTGGCTTAAACATAGGTTCTCAGTATGAGTTAACGCCCAATTTAGGGACTTAGCCGATTTGAAGGCTTCTTTAGAGGTTTTTCCAAGGTTTTTACCATGCCTTCCTAGCCTTCTCCTTCACTCCCAAATTATCTTAAGGAATTATATCTTCATAATTTTAGGAAGGATGTTCATCTTGTGAACTATTACTTCAATTTAAGGGGATTTCACACGGATCAAGGCTCTCCGACTTCGCAGAGACCCTCCCAGAATTATGAGCAATTCTTCCACCATCCCCGTGAAGGAGGTTTATACCTCGCAAGCTCTCCATTTAGTGGCTTGAATTATTCACGGTGTATTAGTAATGTAAAATATTTCAAGGGCTCAATGCAATATACATATTGGTATTGAATAATCAAACTATTCGGAAACAAGCATACACATCTAAAAACACAACTACACAAATTCACCTAGGCATGTCATTTAAATTACATAGAGTATACAATTACTTATCTGGTCACAAGTGTAACCAACCAACTGATTATGGGTGTATGCCTTTCCACCCAACCATAGGCTCAGATTCACTCAGACTCTGCATTCTAGCTACCCCCATGCCAAGCCATGATACCACCAGGGAATCTCTCTCTCAGGTTCTTAGGAAGATCGGTGTCTAAAGGTTACTCCCTATCTCACCACTCTTGGTAAATATTTCCTCACACTCACCTACCCTAGGACTCATCAAGGTTTATCAAACTCCCTTCCAGCATCAATCTCATGGCCTCTTATCTCAATTTGGTTTCTCGGACTCTCATATGAGTCCTTCAACCAAATTCTCTCATGTATCTCTTCCCATACATGGGATCACTCCCTTCATACTAGAATCACCTTCTCCTTCCTTCTCCCAAAACTAGAAATTATCTCCAGGCCCCTCTCACATGCACTTGTGCTCTTCTCTTGCATGCATCACTCAGGAAGACTCTCGACCTATCCTCTTTCTTCTGTCAGAAGGAAACTCGTGGGCCACTCTAGATGATAGTGATATGGTACTATATGGTACCTTTTTATCACAATTTTTGTTGTCCTATCCATATTTCCATAAATGTATTCATTGGGGTGGTTAGTTGTCCAATTACTAAGCCCCTTCCATCAACTGATTTGTCTCGAAACCAGGAAAGGGAAATAACTTATTATTTATAAATTAAATATCCCAATAATGATATTGGGTCATATTAGCATGATGAACCCCCTCTCTAGGTTTTCTCATTCTTTCCTCTAGTGGTATCATGTCCAATAATTTAAGGATTCACCCCACAGTCATATTTGAACATTTCCCATTAATCAATAATACATTTACAATATTTGCATGTCATTGCATGGAAATCATTAATTATGATTAATTATCTATAATCAGGGGTATTACAAAGGGATTATTACAATTCCCACCCCCCCCCTTCAAAAGGAATAACATCCTCATTTTTCTTCTCAACAATGCCTACCATGCCTTTATCTTTCAGTTACCTTAGCATTATCTTATTTTTCCTCACAGCCTGGTGTTTACTTAAAATATGGTATTCCAGAATACACCTACAACAATTTCAAATAGGAAGCACATTAATCCCAATTTCATGCAAAAAAAATTATTGTTGTTCATAATTCTAGAAGAAAAAAATTACATATCAGCACAATACTTATCTATGCATTTCATGGATCTGTGTCCACATGGCTATCATATTTACTCATATCATTGTTTTCCCATGACATATCCATTATTCTCATGATCCCAATCAACAATTTACAAGAGTTATTGAAGTCTCCTCATCCTTGCAGACACTCACCTTCCAAGCTTACACTCAGGAATCCCCTTCTCTGCTATACAATCCCTCGAGAGATCCCCCTTTCCTTCCAAGGATTTCTTGCACAATAATAGTTTCTGAAACTTGACCAAGTCTTACAAACTTGACTAAGGTGTCCCTCTGAATTTATATGTTGAGGCATCCCTCCGTCTCACGTTACCACAACACAAAATTCTATATGGTGATCAAGGTGTATAATAATGTTCTCATGTCACAACATTATCCCTTTTTCCACACTTCCCATCTTGATAACCATCATCTATCCTTCCAGGACAGATCTTTCATCTCACAAGAATCCATATTCCATAAGCCTGAGACTTCCTCCTCAGGGAAGTTTGTCTCTTTTCATAACTAGAATGCATTGCTCTTCCTTATGGGATTCCATCATTGTCATATCCAAGACCCTTCTTCTCGCAATTCCATCTTCACACAACCAAACAAATTGTTATTTTAGCATGCACATACATTTTTATTGCACACTTGCAATGGTTTCCAAACAATTCCATAATTGTGCATACTAACAATCTCATCACATTTATCTATCCAATCATATAAAATAAAAGGATTTATCATTCCCCACATATGCATCATTTGGAATACCAAGCCTTTAAAATGCAGTCAAACATTAAATGAATTTATTCCATGTGCTCATGTCTATGGCCACATTCACACACAATGCACCCTTACATTGATTTTAGGTTATTACCTTTCATGTTAGAAACTCTTTCCATGGGGTGTTGAAACTCATACAACCTCTCACCACAAGGATTATCTATCCACATTAATTATTAGAGCATGACCGCTCCTCCCTCTTTAAGTTTATCATGACTTCAAATCATCCTTCATTATATAAAATTAAAAATGCATTCAATCATTCTTTATTTATAGGTAACTAGGGTGCCAATATTCATGGCCACCAAGTCCTCTCTTTACCATTGTTACACTATGATATGATATTAGAAGGTCCTCCTTCCATAGTGGGAAATCCATTACCTGCCTTCTCATGCAAACATGCATATCCTCAATGCATTTACTAGTGCAATCACAATCAATTTTTAGTTGTCTCTATAGTCGCACAACTATAAATATTATTGCATTCGAAACATCCACACATAACTAGTATATCTATTTTCTCATTCCAAAGAATTACAGTAGGAAACAAGAAAGGAGTTAAGGGACTCTTTCTTTTTTTATTTTTCTTTTTCCAACTCCGTTACACAATCATGATTTTTTTAGTTCTACTAAACTATTTCCAAGGCTTTATTTCCTTTTCTTGACATGGCCTTTAAATAAGGTCATTATTTTAACATATTCATTTTTTTTTTTCCTTTTCTTTCACATCTTTTATTTTTAAGGTTTACAACTTCGTTAAGAAAATCAAAGTTTTCAGAGTGAGGAAAGTGTTTCTCCTTTTCTCCTAGTTTGCTTCTGCAATCTATCCCTCTTGGGATCTGCCTTCTCTCTTCCTTGAGAAGTCTCAGTCAATTTCACCTTGACCTTTCCTGGATATATCAACGTGTTGCAACATCATGATTAGCTCATAATTAATTATGAACCAGTTCATTTTGTGCATTTTCCAAATTAGAAAGAATATTGGTCAATCATTGATTTTCATATCTTTTATTCAAGAATTATATTTTAAAATGTAATCCATGATTCTTATAAAAATAGGCCTTGTAGCCCACTATCTGGTTTCCAACAGTTATTAAGATTATGGCTTGATTTTCCTAAAAGATTTCCTTACACAGTTCCCCCTCAGGGAACTTCTTAACATGAAACTCCCCCATTGAACATCCATCATCATTCTGAAATAACCTCAATCTAGAGTCAATATTAGCCTCATTATTCTAGAGATTAACCAAATATTCCATAAGGAATCTAAACATGCATTCTTATTATGCATTCCAGTTTACACATTCACACATGCACCTTATTCCACTTTTCTTTCATGCACTATTCACTTATCCACATGCATCAACGTGATGTGTGTGTCCACCACTAGCACACTTCATAGTTTCACTTGCATATCTTCTTATATCATTTCGCTCATGATTGTTCACAATCATTTACATAGAATTTTCAAAGACATAATCATATTGCCTTCTACAATAACAACATAGCATTTCTTTCTAATTGTTCTTTCAAATTTTTATATTATCTCTTTATGAGGAAGGGAGTACACCCTCCTCAAGTTATTATTCCATCAATATATTTAGACCCTCAATAGAGGGTCAGACATGCATCCATGGCATTATTGAATCCATAAAAGTACTCATTTTCTTTAAATCTCACTTAATCCTACCCGCATTCATAACAAGAAGCCCAATACTGCATTCAAAATTCAATCCAAGTATATATATATAAGCATTGCAATCTCACTGCTTGCACCTTTTCTATGTCATCCACACACATTGACATTTCAAACTTCCACATCATTAATACTTGGGATATTACAACCATTCATATGGAAAGTCCCATAGGGATACTCATAATTATGCTATCCTCTTTTAGGGAAATAACCAACAAGAACCACTCTTTCTCAACTACTATAAAATCAATCCACAAATTAGAAATTTAAATGGGTAATTACAACATTACCCAGGGTAGTAATGTGCCCAAATCCAACTTCCTTTCATGATTCAAACCATTCTTTCTCAACCAAACTTTATCAAAGGAATCATTTCTTATCATTACCTAACTGTTACTTGGGAATATTAAGCCATACCCATATGGCTACCGCCCATCTTCGGTTGTCAGTCTGAACTATTGGCTATATGGATATTCTCTAACACTTCCTTTACTAGACTCTATATTAGTCCTCCATTAATCATTACAACCTTATATTCATAAGGAAATAATAGTAGCATCATTAACATTTCATTCATGTTGCCTATTCTCCTACTGACATCAAGTCATTATTGACCAAAATATCCCATCAACATACCATATATTACAACCAACCTAAGGTTGTAACATGTATGTGCATGTTCATAGATGCTTACTCATTACCATATGAATTACAACATATCTGTGATTTTCATTTCATACACAAAAAGTACTCATGTCATTAGACAGATACACATTTTTGTACATCCATCAACTCATAACCTGGCTCATAAGTTCATGTCACTTCACCTCTTTTCTAAGGACTATCAACAACCCAAAGGACTCCTTTTTCTTTTCTTAACTAGGTTATTCTATCTACAAGTTCCAACCATTATAATTCAAGTAATTTCCCTTACAATTTCTCCATCAATCCTCTGATCATGAGGAATTTCACATACAAGGTTCAATCTTTTATTTAAGCAATAATTAATACTTTTGAGGATTCTATCAATCCATACTAAATTCCTTTAACCAAAAGGAATTTTTCCATAAGGGTCTTAGATCTTATGTAAACCTCCATCAAAAATGTAAGAGGATATGTCTATCCAAGTGGATATACAACATTACACTTGAACAAAAAAAACTCAGCTTATCCATTCTCTAGATTCATGCAACCCTATAATAGGATTCAACCATTTTCAACCATTCATATTCAAGTCTTATCATTAATTTCTATCATCATATTCTCACTATTGTAGTAATAACCATCAATACAACATAGCAACAATATAATTCCTTCTAGTGAAATTAGCATGATAGTATTTTCTCTTCTAAGGAATTTTAAAACAAAGTTTTAAATATTCAATCCTTCCCTTCAAGAAGTCAATGCATATTATAAACAAACTTTTAACGTAGGGAAATTATTTCTAACAAGATCATCTTAGCCTTGATATACTAGTATTTATGAATTTTCTCTGGCCCATCCAAGCCTAGTGTTTGAACTCTTCTTTTATACCACTTGTAAGACTCTCGACCCCCTAATCCTTATTTGGACTGATGGGGTGTTAAAATTTGAATTTTCCTTAAACATCTAAAAAATTCATCTCGGGGACACCATCATCTTTTGCTCGTCAAGATATTTCTAATGACTATTGTTATGCTCAGATCCAAGTCCTGGATCAAAATTTATGGCCTTCAAAAGTTTTTTCTTGGCCTTAATTGGTCCAAAGGCCACCTCACTGACACATTGCATCCACATGTCTCCCAACGACTCATGCCCTATTGCATGGCATTGATGTTGCACTTGCCACCTAGTCGATTGGGTCTCTAGACCAATGGCCCCAATCACTTAGGCCAACCTTTGTCTTCATTGGGGTTATTAACTTAAGGAGTCATAAACCACCCTTGACTGACCTACTCCGACGACGATCACCTTGATGGGTTCACCCTCCAAATCTGGTGTCTCTCAATATTTGAAAATAAATTATCCCAATATGTTTTGCATGCTTCTCCATCATGCATCCTTTTTTTGCATGCTTTGACTCCTCAAATTCCGCTCCTGTCGTGCGCTCTAGTCCATCTTCTGACTCCCTTTTATTCTTTGACTTATTTTGGTGCAAATCCCAAAACTAAACCAAACTGCCTATCCAACATGCCTCCAAAACTCACATGTGTCTTGTCTCGAGCCACTCAAAAATTCTTCTAGTGCACCATGAATTTTTTGAAGGTCTCTTTCGCTGTCATGGAATTGTCCTTAACCTCTAGTTCCTTTTGCAAAATTTGGTCAACTGTGCCTACATTGATGTGAGCCTACATCTTCTCGACACCTTCCTCAGCTGCCTATTCGATGATTACTTGAGTTGTAGCTAAGGTTATTGTCACTTTGTATGCTTCCTCCTATAATACTTATATCTGTTATGTGTTATCATGTTGCTCCGCCCTTAGCTGATTCATTTCAGAATACAACTTTCTTTTCTCATTCAATGCAGTTACCACCTCAGTTGGTGGTAATGTGCCCATCATGTCGTTGAATTTTTGTGCCTTTTCCTATGCACCATGGATCTTCTGAATGATTTTGTATTTTTCTGTATCCTAACTGATTTGTGTCCAAATGCCCATATTCTCTATATACAGATGATCACACTATACTTCTATATTCTTTATCATTTCCACCGTTGTTGTCACCTTTTTCTCCCTTGTCTCCCTCTCTTCAGGTGGAGTGCTTGGTGTCACGCACACTTCTAGATAAACTATTCATGTGTGGAATCCATGAATGGATTCACTTATCTTCATGAATTGATCTTCCAATGAGGCCTCCTTCTCTATTTGTTCCTTGGGGAGTTCTTGATATACCTTCTCGAATGCTCGTTGAATTATTTCTACCTTCTACGTGACCTCATCATGGTCCTATTTAACGTTTTTGTACTCCACCTCTAATGAAAAATTTTAAGTCGTATCCGTCACTAAATCACTGGATGTCTTCTATGTGTGCAGGTTCATCTCTGTAATATATTTCAATTCATATTTCATCTTCTGGAATTCCTTCAACAATGTGTATCCAATCTATGCCAAAGTTCTTGAATATCCATCGAGTGTAGTGGTATGATACATCATATACCATAACAGTGCACGACCTCTCAATGTTGTGGCCAATTGTGCAATATTCTTCTCCTCATCCTGGACATTCTTCATAGTCCATATCATGTCGCATACAAACAAGTGTTGCTCAGGGTCCTCTAACCCTGCTCCCTTAAACTCAGGCATTCTTAGTGTATGATCTATCCTTTCCATTGTAGTCATTGTTATACTTACCATTGGTGATGTTGACTGACTCTGGTTCAGTGTGATACTCCCACTATTCTAACTATTTCTCTGACTTTCTCCATTTACTACAATTTCTCTTGAACAAGTCTATGTTCCTACTTCAATTCTCAATAAAGCACATGGGGTTGTGGGTTCGACATTGATTCTGATCTAAGATGGAATTACTTCTTCTTCTAGAAAATATTGAGGATCCATTTATTTCCTTTTCCTTTATTCATATAGTGTGATATGAAATATTGCACATGTGTCACTTTCCTTGAATTATCTGTGTTTTTCTTCCTTCCCAGCCACAATCTCCTTCTTACTATATCTAAACATTTTCCCACAACCCAATACTCCAATCTCTCTGTATGAGTCAGTATCCTCTTCTCTCGGCATCCTCATTCCATATGATCCTTACTCATTCTTCCCACTCGTAGACCATCCTATGGTCATCCCCCAACCCCCCTATGTGTGTGAAGGCTCCTAGCAGTTAGACTCCATATTCATAACATTCTTGTTGCACAACAACATTTTTATCCAGGTAGACAATGCACTCAAATATATTTCATGCAAACCCTTGAAAAAGTCCCTCTCCGTGACACTATAATACTGAGTACAATCTACTACAAACTCTGTAATATAACCCCCCAGTATACTATTCAACCAGAAATCAATAGAACATGAAACCTTATTATTTACTATATTAATTTTTCTGATCAATTCAGGAGTCCATTTTCTCGGAGCTTCAGCTCTATATCTCCCAAAATTCTCCACTCAGCCTTTCTAACCATTCAGTCAAAATTATTGAAAATTCACCAAAGAATATTTCATGAAGATCCATGAATACATAACTTTGCAACCATTGTTCGTTGTTGAGCCATGGGTTCCTATTTTGTTCTCTCTAAAATTTGTGTTGCTTCATTTCTATCCATTCAGTGATCTCCTCCTTATTCGGACTCCAAAACATCCCCCTCAATTACAGTTCTCGATACCAGAAACAAAACCATTTTTTGGCGTGTAATGGGAAGACCCAGGGTTAATCATCTATATACAAAGAAAACCCTTAGACACCGTCCCTTTCAGCATCACCTACAGAGCATGTGAAGTCTCAACCAAGGAATCTAGAGGGGCTGCAGAAACCATGTTTTTTCCGTGATGAGGAGAAGTGAGGTATTCTTCATGTTCTTACTACCATTTAATCATGTGTGCAGTTCCCATTACTTAACAGTTACCTAACCTTCAACATATTCTATGTGTGACATTATCCCACTTAACATTCATTCAATTACTAGATACTTTAGTGCATGACATTATAACATAATATATGAACAAAACATTTAGCAGATATCATCATTGCACCAAAGTATTAAACCTCATAAAATGAAAAGAAGAAACATCACAACACACAGGTTTAACGTGGTTCACCCAACTTGGGCTACGTCCATAATGACTACCTTATTTTATTAGACATTGATAATTCTCTTACATCTACACACTGTGCTACAAAATATGAAATAGTAACATTTGTCAAACCTGTCTAGATATTTTATTGTAGTGCGAGCTTCACTCCTCAGTCATACCTCAACCTTCTTCCTTCATTCAACTTGATTTAACCAAAAAATATTAATAACTTCTCATATGCCAAACCCTCTAAAACTTCACTACCCCTCTACCCAAAAACCCATTACATATTTATACATTAAAAATATGGATAATACCATTACAAAAGTGGACAAAATGTCCCCAAAATCCTAACATTCTATAACCATTTTATTCCCTTTGCACATCTCTCTGTCACGAATCCTTATGTCGCGCGCATTGACTCCTCAAAGTTCGCTCCCATCGCATGCACTGGTCCATCTTGTAATTTCCTTTTATTATTCGACTTCTTCTAGAAAAAATCCAAAAACTTAGCCAAACTTCCTATCCAACACTCCTCTGACAGATCAACGGTTCTCGTCCCCTCTCATGTCTCTTATTGTCGTCAGTGCTCTCTGGCCCGTTACTTGTTTGTACCGACTTTCCATCCCCGAAGATGATATGACTTAGCATCAATGACTCGAATCATTTGTCCAGGCCTCCGTGAGCTCTCTTTATAAAAAGGATCTTAACAGATCTAACAGTGGGGGTTAATCCTCCAATAGATATGAGGCCCACAACCTCTTTTCGTCGCCAATGTCTTCTCAAACCTTCCCTTAGTTATTTCTAAGGACTTATACTCTTAACAAATGGTTCATATCTGGTCTTCATGCCAAATAAATGGATTCTATGGTTCTGGGTATTCTTTTTATCATCGACTCCATACAAATCATGACACTCAAGTGCTCTCAATGACGATGCCCACTAATGAAGGGCTAAGATTAACTTTCCATACCAAACCAACGGTGGATATTCCTTATGGCTTAAAAATAGGTTCTTACTATGTGTTAACACCCAATTTAGGGACTTCACTAATTTCAAGGCTTCTTTAGAGGTTTTTCCAAGTTTTTTACCAGGCCTTCCTATCCTTCCCCTTCACTCCAAAATGAGCTTAAGGAAATATATCTTCATAATTTTGGGAAATGATGTGAATATTGTGAACTATTAATTCAAAGTAAGGGGATTTCGTGGGGATCAAGGCTCTCTAACTTCACAAAGACCTTCCTAAAATTTCGAGTAATTCTACCACCATCCTTTCGAAGGAGGTTTATGTTGAAATTATGGTAGTTGTGGGAGGTATTAACCTCCATGTGTAACCTATGACTATATTAGAATATTTCAGAAGCAATAGAAACCCTAAAAAGATGTGTAAAAACCCTATAATACAAGTTGTCTTAGTAAAATAATTATTATTAAAGTATTAGCTTCTAAAAGGACAAGTCGACCCAAAAAATTGACAAGAACCACTATAAATAAGAGATAATATAGCTCATATGTACACACTTTCCTCACTCACTCTCTCAAGTGTAGTGCAAGTTTGGAGCTACAACTACAAGAATGGAAGGTGGATATTATAGGGTGTTTCTTGGTCTCTCTCTCTAAAGCCATCTAGCCTAAGATGTGTGCCCTACCTTCTAGTATCTCTTGGTGGTATTCTTGGTGACATTCTTGGTGGTATTTTTATATTCTTGGTGGTATTCTTGGTAACTACAACTGCAATAGTTGCAACTGAGTATTTTTCTATGAATTTGGGACTTTATGTCTGGTGAGATATCTTTGGAGAAAGATGTGCTCTCTTGGTAATCTATTGGTTCTAGTGTTGCTTCTAGAATAATTCTATCTAGCAAAGGTTATGGCGCTCGGGGGTGGTTGCATGACTATAGTTGGGTGAAAATATTGTGATATTTTCTATGGTAAAATGAGAACACAAAATATTTTAATAGATTATGGGCCCACACTACCTTCATAATAGTCTAACCATTGGAAGGTAGAGCGAGAATTCTTTGTCAAGCTCATTATAGCACCAGTGCAGCTACAAATAGGGTTTCTGATTTTGTAGCTGCAACAAACCCTAATCCAACTCTTTGGGTACCTTAAGTGAAGCGTTGGACCTAATTTGTAGATATTCTAGTGTGCCCTAGCCTAGTGCACCCTTTGGTGTCCTCAGCCAACAAAAATGTCAAGTTTGAGTTTTTTGGTCAAAGTCAAAGTTTGAATGGTCAAAGTCAAAGGTTGTTTGGTCAAAGTAAAAGGTTGAATTTCGATCAAAATTGATTTTTGTGGTCAAAGTTAAAATGTTAGAGTTTCTATCTTGTTCTAATCATTGAACCATTTTTATTCAGTTTCTATATTGTTCTAATCATTGAACCATTTTTATTCAGTTTCTAACCTCTTCTTGTCAAGATGGTGTCTAGTTTCAGATTAGAAGACAAGTTGAATGATGTTGCAAATTTCAAATGTATGCACTTGTATACACTTTTCATGTTGTTGGCCCTTGGTTATGGAAATAAGTGAAGTTCAAGGAAGAAAAGGAAGAATGTGAACTGCGCGGAAGACACAGTGACTGTTACTGGGTCGAAGTGAGCAAAGAGCAGAAAAGATAGAGCGAAGTAAAAGGAAGAAATCCATTGGATGAGGAGATCAAGGATGACAGATCATCAAGGAAGAAGGATCATGGAAAACTCAGCAAGAGAAAAAAGCCATCGTTGAATTCTTTGGAGCACCGCGTGAGAAGGAAGGGAAGACAGGCTAGTGAAGCCCTAAAAACATGGGCCAAGTTGACCTAGGGTTTTAGACACCTAGGGTTTTGGTACCTAGAGTTTTGAAACCTAGGTCTCAGCCTAAGGATGTCGGTGAGTGATTGAAATGTATAAATAGAGGTCAAGAGGACCTAGGATGGGTTGTTTTCATTGTTTTTACTATTATTGTTGTGTGATTGAGTGATTAATATCGGGTGAGAGAGAAGTGTTGAGTATAAGAGCCTTCTGTATTGTAAGATATTCAGCTGGGTGCGAAGATCAACCCTGCAGATGGGTGCACAGAGAGGGGAGAGATAGAGAGAAGAAGAAATAAGATCTGCTAGCTAAGAGTGAAAACAAGAACTGTATGCTTCATCTTAATACATTATAAAGCATAGTTCTATGGGCATAGCCCTAGAGAGAGGGTGAACCACGTATATTTGTCTTGTGTGTGTGATTGATGCTCTATTATTTTTCCTTGATATATTGTTATTGCATTTTTGTGGTAGATCTGATAGTTGTGTGGAATAGATATAATATGATAAGTGATATATGCATGTTGTATTGTTTTAGTGTTGGATCCACTTGATAGTTCCCTTGGTTGTAGACATATTTGTCTTGCAACCCCCCCATAGCTTCTTTAGGTGAGACTGCATCTGCTTCACAGGTGTAGCCAAAAGGGCCAGTAGTTAGGGATTGTTGGTGTGCTCTTGGAGATGAACCCTGGGTCTGTCCCTATGCCAACAAATAGTTTTGTTGTCAGGACACGAATCTTCTTAAGGGAATGTCAAGGTGGTTTCCATCAAAGACATAAATTCAAAAGTGGATAGAGGATCAAGAAAAGGACTTCGTTGAAGCCCAGAACAAGAACCCTAATCTTAGTATAGAGGATTGGTTGGAGAGATATATCTTTACTAATATACACGAGATTTTCTTTGGAGGAATCCATCAGGAGCTATATGAGTGGTTAGATAGGTTAGCAGATACCCAGTTTGAGATCAGATCTAGACCTCCTATAGTTTGGACGTTGGCATTGATCAAGAAGGTCAAGAGAGTTGATAATGTTGTATCACGAGTAGTAGATCACTAGTTTGATATCACCATTAGAGGGTACATCACTGAGTTTGTTATTGACAGAGTAGAGTCATATAGCCAAGCCGAGAGACATTTCTTCAAGGGACCCAGAGGAAAATTTTACATTTTCTGAAGCCGAAAATCAAGATTCTATTGCATGAGAGGAACATCTTGAAGATACAGTAGATTGGTCGGATTTGAAAAAGATAATGTTCAGGAATTCGGACAACAACCGCGACACTGAGGTTGGACATATGCGCAGTGGAAGAGCATTGAGAGAAGTTCATATTGCGAACCTATTTAATAATAACTACGGAGACAAGGGTTTCTATAGTTGAGAAGAGGTAGATCTGATGGATGAAGATTCAGAACCCGCTAGGGAAGAGGAAAGAAAAGTTGAAGAACCTCGTCGGGACAAGCCAAAAACTTCAGGAACTTCATAGACTGCTAAAGTAAGTACTATTAATCCCTCTATTGTTTCAGCAGCACTAAGCAATCAGAATAGTCAGTCACCATAGTCTTCAAACTACTATTAATAACAGTTCAACATATACTCAGACTATCTATGGAAGATGAGATGAGACTCCCTATATTTAGGGGATATGGGTCTAAAGACCCTGATCAACACTAGTTCCTATGTGAAACCGTATGGAATATTAAGAATGTCACCGATGAAGTTGTTAAAGGAACCCAGTTTAGTACTACCTTAAGGGATCGCACACTGAGTTGGTACATGAAGCTTGTCCAAGGACTTGTACAACCTAAGCCACTGAATGAGATCAAGAATGTGTTAACTACAGAGTTCAAGAAACCCAAATCAGAGTCACAACGTATCATGGAGCTGAAAGAGATCAAGCAGAAGGTAGTCGAACCTGTTTGGGAATTTGATCAAAGATTCATGACCTTAACAAGCTGACTGAATTTCCAGATCCCGGATGAGTAGAACAAAAGAGTGGTTCATTGTTTCCCTTTTACCACACATCAGAGTTCCTCTGATGAAATAGAAGATTTCTTCATAGGTTGAGATGTTGGAGATTGCCATGAAGTCAGAATCAGCCCCTATGGGAGAATCCAACTCAGGTATGAGTCAGATCTTGAGTCAGCTAACTAGTTTGTCTCTGCGGATCGAAGATATGAACAAAGACAAGGGAAAATATAAAAGAGAAGACAGTTGGTGTGTCAGATGCAGATCATAAGGCCATGACAAGAAGCACTATCCCATATTCCATGAATACTTGGCCTTTGGAGCTATGAGCCCTTTGAAACAAGCCACCTTACCTTGGTGTGAGGTATGTTGAAATAGAACTTGCCCTGGTGAGTGTTATTACATGCAAAAATATGTTCAGACACCCACAAATTTGTATTGCACATTTTGTAAGTCCATGGGACATGATGATAGAGATTGTAGGGCTTACGATCTCATGCATGAAAGGTCAAGAGATGTATAAAAAATTCAAGGCGAAGTACAACAAGAAGGAAACACTACGCAGTATAACTCCCCTAGGAGAGGAAACTTCAACCCTCGTGGTGGATTCAGAGGAAGAGGACGAGGATGAGGATGAGGTATGGGTTGAGGCCAAGGAAAGATCATATGTTATAACTGCGCATAGCCAGGATACCTCACAAGGGACTTTTAGAACCCTTGCACTTCTTGTAGCTATTGCAACTCTTTCGAACACATTATCGGGGAATGCCCATCATTATTGGCTAAGCTTCAGGAAAGATGAGGACCTCAGCATAACCCGCAAGTGAAACTGATATACATTGAACCTCGCAGAGAATGCCCCAGAGTCTTTGTTATCACTAGAGGAGGTTTTGTTATAGGAGAAGAAAGATTGATCCTAGGAAAGGCTACAGAAGACTCAGGAATCAAGAAAGTTGCAGAGAAAACCCAAAAATTTGATGCAAAGAAAGAAAGGCATATATTTGAGGAGGCAAGAAAAGAGTTCAAAGAAGACCAAGGCTCTTCATCAAAGACATGTACAGAAGTAAGAGAACATGGAATGCCTCTGGCATTCGATCAGTTTGCTTCACCAAAAGAAGGAAAAGAGGTAAGCAAGCTGATGGAATTTTTATATACTTGCATTAAGTTGATTCAGGATGAGAGCGTTGTACAAGAACTACGAATTTTAATCAGACAGTATGAGATAGGAAATATAGACCCCTTAATGAATAGGGAAGTACACCAAATCGCTAAAAAGAGAAGGACAAATAAGGAATCACACTTGAATGCTCAAATAGGAGAATATGATATAGACTATGTGGTCCTCGACTTAGGGTCGGAGGTCAATGTTATGATGAAGAAAACTTGGGAACTGATGGGAAAACCAAGGTTGATTTACTCCCCTATCAGGCTTAGGATGGCTAATCAGCAAGTTGTCAGCCCCTTTGGATGATTGGAACATGTCCCTGTGGACATCGATGGAGTAAGAACATTTGTAGATTTTGAGGTAATTGACATAGTTGATGATAGTTGTCCTTACCCTGTTTTGTTAGGAATTGATTGGGATTTTAATAATTCCAGTGTGGTTGATTTAAATAAAAGACGTATGATTTTTGAAAGAGGTGGCCTTAGTTTCATTGCACCCTTAGATCCAGATGAAGGTCAGTGATACACAAAGCCCATCAGAGAAGAAGACCACACATATGAACTGGAAAACATATACAAATTAATAGCTAGACAGCAGGATTACATTAATCCTACAGCCGATAGAAACCTAAGTTGGCGAAGTGACAGTGCATGTTCATAAGACTTAGAAGAATCATTGGATAACTGGAAGAATAAAATGTATGAAGTATCTACAAGAAGATGTGCTAGATTAACCAGATAATTTTGTTGGATCGGAACAACAGTCAGTAATTTACCCACCTTTGATGGTCTGAATCCTTTAGAAACCTTTTTTTCAGACTTTGAAGAAAGTGTACCAATGCAACAAATATTTTTGGCAATGGATGAGGCCCTAAAGGCCACACCAGTAAGATGGTGGGGGACACACAAAAACAACATTACAGAATGGGTACAATGTTGTACCTTGATGACAGCACGGTTCTCAGCACAAGTAGAAGGTTGCAAAGTTCGATACACAGGTAAAAGATGCCCAAAGGACCATGTGTGAAGTTGTGAAGAATCCTGGAGCAACATTCCTCAAGAGTAGTGGGTACACAAGTTCATCAATACATTGGACAGGACACCTATCAACTAGTGCCTTTAAGAAGAGTTGCGCCTCATCACTACAGACTGGGAAGGTATGACTCAGAATTTTGTAACCACCTTTTTATTTGAAATTCAATATCCTTCAGTAGATCAAGAATTGCAGATTGTAAGACAAAAATTATTTTAGGAGGCATCTAACCTCCCTTTGGATAAAGAAGAGGATGAATGGACTGTGCCTCTCCAGAAGCTGCAAGGTTGTTACAACATCAATACTGATGAAGACGATCATCCAAGAAAGCTGAACATCGCAAAAAAAGAAGGCCAAAGAGATGTGGAAGGACCAATAGTTGAGTTACTATTCATTGGACATCCAATCAAGATTAGGACAGTCAATATTGGAACAAAGTAGACACCAAAGCTTGCAAATGTTGGAGATTATTGGGATGTTTCCACTATTGACAAGATTACAGAATTACTGCATGAATATCAAGATTTGTTTCCAGCCAAGTTCACTGATATGAAGGGAATTAAAGGGCCTATGGGAGAGATGAGGATCCATTTGAAACTAGATGCAAGACCATTCAAACAGAGACCCTATAGATTGAACCCTAAATATAAGGAGAAAGTGAAGATTGAGCTTGATAGAATGCTGGAAGTTGGGATTATAGAACCTGTGGAAGAGTCAGAGTGGATTAGCCCTATGGTGGTACAAGACAAGAAGATAGGAGAGATCAGGATCTGTGTATATCTCAGGAAGCTGAATGATGTCTATTTACATGACCTGTTCCCTACGCCATTGAATGATAAATTGTTAGATAATGTGGGAGGCCAAGAAGTATACTCTTTTACAGATGGATTCTTGGGATAGCATCAGATCCAAATTTCCAAGGAAGATCGCCACAATACCACATTTGAAACAGAATGGGGGTCCTATCAGTATACAGTGATTCCATTTAGATTGAAGAATGCCCCAGCCATCTTTTCTAGGGTGGTGGTCGAAGCATTCAAGGAGTTTATACATAAATTTCTAGAAGCATATTTTAACGATTGGACTGTTTTTAGTTTATTGAAAAATCATATTGAATGTATAAGGCTAATGTTGGACAAATGCGGGTAGTGTCAAATTGCCTTGAATATGAAGAAATGCATATTCTTCTCACCATTTGGAGTGTTGTTAGGTCATATTTTATGCAAGCAAGGATTGTTGGTCGATCCATCTAAAATTTCCATTATAGTTGATCTACCCCCTTCTACGTCAGTCAAACAATTGTGCACTGCACTGGGACATACTGGATACTATAGGAATTTTATTAAAGGATATTCCCATATTACAACACCCATGAAGAAGATTTTGAAGAAAGATTTTTAGTTTAGTTGGACAGAAGAGTGTCAGCATAGCTTCGACACAGTGAAAAAGAAAATGGTTACTGGGCCTATTCTGGTCTTCCTAGATTGGAGCAAGGAGCTTCATGTGAATTTCGATGCATCTTTTATTGCTTTAGGAGAAGTGTTAGCACAACCTGGGGAAGGAGATATTGACCATCCGTTAGCCTTTTCCAGCAGGAAGCTATCAACTACTGAGATCAATTACACCACTACCGAGCGAGAGGGGTTAGCCATGGTGTATGTGCTGCAGAAATTTTGCCACTACTTGTTGGGAGGACACTTTAAAATGTTTACTGATCACTCTGCAATGAAATACCTAGTCAACAAGACATTGTTGGGGGGGAGAATATGCAGATTTCTTCTGTTATTTCAGTAATATGACTTTGAGATCATAGTAAAGATAGGAAGAATGAACAAAGGTCTTGACCACTTGTTGAGGTTAGAACATGGAGAAGAGCCCACTAGTTTGGATTATACACTGTCAGATGCACAACTATTGGCCATTAGAAATATTGATGACCACTTCGTAGAAATAGTCCAGTTCCTATCAAAAGTAATGACACCTAGTGAGTATACAATTCCTCAGAAGAAACAGCTAGTAGTGTGTGTTGTATACTTTTCACTTATATCTAGATAGCTCTACAAGATGGGACCTGATGAGATATTGAGAATATTTGTTATGGAGGAATAACGACTGATGATCCCCACGGAAGCTAATGAAGGCATCACAGGAGGACACTAATCAGGGAAAGAAACCATGCAGAAGGTGCTTAGAGATGGCCTTTGGTGTCCTACCTTACACAAAGATGCTAAAGACTATTACAGAGCCTGTGATGTATGCCAAAGAGTTGGGAAACCACCAAAAGAGATGAAATGCCACTAGCACCACAACTAACCCTACAAGAATTTGAGAAATGGGCCATTGACTTCGTGGGACCTATAAACCCACCAGGAAAGAAAACAAGAGTAAGGTACATAATTACAACAAAAAAATTCTTGACTAGATGGGTTGAAGCAAGAGTAGTTAAGGATTGTAGTGAAACTGCAGTTGTGCTCTTCATATTTGATGACATCATAACTAGGTTTGGATGCCCAAAGATCCTTATGACTAATAAAGGCACACATTTTGTAAATAATATTGTTGAAGCCTTGAATGAGGAATTTTCATTCCACCATCATAAGAGAACATGATGCAGGAGTATCATAAGCAACCAACAAAGTAAGCGCAAGGACAAAGACAACTGGAAACGCACCAGTGCTCATTTTGAAAATGTCTTAAATTTGAATGAAGGAACATTAATGTAATAGCTGGGAGAGAGTACCTACATTTATGTTTTGGATATTGTAAATAGATCGTGAGCGCTGCTCTCATTTGTCGAATATGAAGGCATTTAATTGTATTGAATGTAAAGTAGGTAGATTTTACTTTTGATTAGATAGCTTAGAGTTGTAGGAGGGAAAACTCGTAAAAGACACCCTCGCTTGTATCATTGTAAGAGAGAGAAGATTATGAAGAATTTATGTAAGTTGTAGAGTTGTAGAGAACAAGAACACAGAGAAGAATCCATGTACAGGAACACTTGAGTTAATATATGAATGTTTTGACTCAATTTCATGGTGTTATTATGCTTACTGTTTACATCTGTTGAATGGTATGTTTACAGTGTTTTGTTTCTCGGTTATGCATTTATTTCAATGCGGTGTGTGTATGAATTCTCTTGATTTCATGTTGAATATATGAAATCTGTGAGGAGAGAAGAATGAGTTTCAATTGTTTCTCTTCCTGACAAATCCTGCAAAGAGTGCAATGAACATCCACGAGGTGTGCGTTGATGAGGATCTAATTTTATCTCAGAAATATCAGGAGGGATACCATTGTCTTCATACCAGTGGAAGTGCAGATATAGCACAAAGTTGTGCAATGCATGCGCAGGCGGATTGAAGTATTAGAATTTATCAACCGAGGAGGAAGGGTGAAGGATTGTTGTTGCAAGGAGTGCACAGAGTCGAATGATCAAATAACTAGAGGTTATTTTTGAATGCCGCAAGGAGTGTGTGCAAGAGCCCTAAGGAAACCCCTAAGGTTACGAAAGAAATCTTAGGAGGGAAACAACCTTGAAGAGTTCAAGGGAAGGTGAGTGTAAAAGTTACTCAACAGGGAGGAATCTCAGAAGAGTTGATGCCAGAGCATTCAACGGAGGAATATTGAAAGCTGGAACGGATGGTGGAGTCGCTTTAAGGAGAAGAGTCGATTTGCTGTGGACCATTGGATCTTGCAAACCAGTGGAGAGACTAAGTTCAAGTGTTTCTCATCACTCATAAGCTTAGGAGGAATAGAGTTCGTTGGATTAGGATCAACAGGAGTCGTTCATCTCGTCCTTGAATTTCACTATCTCAGAACTCGGGAAGTGGAGGAAGTTGTGACTTGGAGTTGAGATTCGTTAACTCTCTATTCACGAAGTTCTGAAAGAACTAGGACTGTCAGATTGCAAGTAACGAAGAGCCATTGATCTATGGAAAGGGGTTTTCATAGTTTCAGAAGTCAGTGAAAGGAGTTGTTGCATCACAAAAGACCGATATACGAAATCGCAATTGCCGAAAAGACTTGGCCCCAGCTCATAGTCATAGGTCACATCTGGGAAAAGTCAAGGGAGGAGTCAAAGATCTGTTAGCCCTTTCAGGTTTCAGATATTGTTGAGACAGGAGGACCCGCATCTGGGATCACGAAGTCGCGAAAGTCGAAATACCCATTTGGGTAAAGGTTGTGTTCATATCAAAGATCACGTGGGAGTGAGTTGGCATTTATTGTTTCTTCACATGGGAACAGCTCCAAAGAAGGACCTGTGGTTACACACTAGTGTGTGTGAGTGATTTTTTGTGGGGTAATCAAAGAGTCAATCAGACTCTCGGGAAGATTTATAATGATCCTAAGACTAGGAGGTCATGCAGAACTCACTAAGGTGGGGGTGCTGGGCCAGAGTGGTATCAGAGCCACAAATTTTGAAATTTTGTAGCAGAGAATAGTTTACAACAATGCCGCCAAGAAGACGTCTAGAATGAGCAATTCTCGATCCAGCCGTGGAAATGGAAATGAGAGAACTTCGTGCTCAATTAGATTCTATGGAGATAGCACAAAGATGGACAGTTGATGTTGGAGATGTCAGTGAAGCCGAAAGAGAAAATGAGGCTGGAACTAAAGAAAAAGACGCAGCTGAAGACACTGCAAGAATCTGAGCCAGAGAAAGGATGGAAATTCCGATGTATGAAGGAAACTTAGATGTTGAAGAGATACTAGATTGATTTAGGGCTCTAGATAAATATTTTGACTATGAGGATGTCGAGGAAGATAAGAAAGTTAAACATGCGGTCACTAGACTTAAATGGAATACAGCACTATGGTGGGATGAACTGCAGGCTGACAGGCATTGCAAAGGAAAACAAAAAATCAAAAGTTGGGATAGGATGGTTGAAAAAATGAAAGCCAAGTTTATACCCAGAGACTACCAGATCAATCTGTTTCGAAGAATGCAAAATTTGAGACAGAAAGGGATGATAGTGAAAGAATACACTGAGGAATTTTGCAGGCTCAACATCATATCTGGTCATCATGAAAGTGATGATGAAAAGGTTTCCAGATACATGAATGGTATGAGATATTAAATTCAGGATGAGATGAGCATGATGACAATCATGAATGTCGAAGATGCTTATCAAATGGATCTGAAGGCTGAAGAAAAATTGGCCCTAAAGAAAAGTCAAAGAGGCCAAGGTCGAAGTCAGAGCAGAGGCAAAGCAATTGTCCAGGATAGGACTCTGAAGTCGAAGGAAGAAGAAAAGAAACATCATACTCACCCTGAAAGAGGAGGAAGTTCACATGGAGGACAATATGCCGATAGAAATACTTTTCCGTCAGCAAGAGGAGGAGGATGAGGCAAAGGAGGTGAGATAAAATGTTTTTTCTGTGGAAAGATCGGACATAAATCTTTTGAATGTCCCGATAGAAAGAAGGATGGAGGAAAATCCCACATTTCAAAAGCACAGAAGTGAAATGTTTAGCCAGAAGATGTAGAAGGCGAAAGATCGTTAATGATGCGGAAAATTCTCTTGAAACCAGAGAAAGAGATAGAAAATCCAATCCAAAGAAACAGTTTGTTCAAAACTGCTTGCAAGACCAAGGACAAGGTATTCAAAGTAATATTGGATAGTGGGAGCACAGATAATCTAGTATCCACAGAAATGGTGGAGAAGTTGTAATTGGAGACTGTTGCACATCCAAGCCCATACAAAGTCTCGTGGTTACAAAAAGGACATCAGTTAACTGTCACTAAAGAATGTTTAGCTGAATTTAAAATAGGGGGATATAAGGATGAAATTTTATGTGATGTTATTCCCATGGATATCTGTCATCTTTTGTTGGGGAGACCATGGAAATATGACAGAAAGATTGATCATGATGGGAGAAAGAACACATACACCTTGGATAAGAATGGTAGAATGCATATGTTACTGCCAATTAAAGACAAGGAGGCAAAAACAGAGGTGAGCAATACTATATTTCTCATGAGTGGGAAGGAGATTCTTTATTAAGTCAAGAAATATGAATAAATGCAGTTTGATGTGGTAAGAAAACCTAGAGTCGTCTTGACCAGTACCAAGATAGATGATCTACCTGAGGAAATTCAGGAACTATTGGAGGAGTTCGATAATATAGTAGTGGATGAATTACCTTGTTCATTGCCACCCATCAGGAGCATAAGTCATCGCATTGATCTCATACCTGGAGTGATTTTACCAAACAAACCAACATACATATTGACGCCACAGGAAAATGAAGAAGTTAAGAAGCAAGTCTAGGACTTGGTGGACAAAGGATTGGTTAGATAAAGTTTGAGTCCATGTGTTATACCTACAGTGTTAAGCCCAAAGAAATATGGTGGATGGAGAATGTGTATTGACTCAAGAGATATAAACAAAATCAGCATAGGTATAGATTTCCTTTACCTATGATGGATGACTTGATGGATTCCTTGAGTGGAGCAAAAAAAATTTGAAAATTTGATTTGAAAAACGGATATCATCAGATTAGAATGAGGGAAGGTGATGAATGGAAGACAGCATTCAAGACGAATGAAGGGTTTTATGAATGGCTTGTCATGTCATTTGGTTTGGCGAACACACTAAGTACTTTTATGAGGCTAATGAATGAAGTCTTGAAAGATTTCATAGGAAAGTTTGTAATCATATATCTTGATGATATATTGATCTTCAGTAAGATTGAAGAAGAACATTTGAATCATTTAGTTGCAGTGATGAGGAGATTATAGTAAGAGAAGTTGTTGATCAATTTGAAGAATTCATCTTTCATGAAGACATAACTCATTTATTTGGGTTTTGTAATCTCTTCGAACAAGTTGAAAATGGATCCGGAGAAGGTAAAAGCAATCAGAGATTGGTCGTCACCGAAGAATATCTTTGAAGTTCGAAGCTTCCATGGATTGGCTAGTTTTTATAGGAAGTTAATCAGAAACTTTAGTGGCATATGTGCACCAATGATGGACACAATCAAGAAAAGACACAAATATTTTTGTTGGACAGAGGAAGCAGAGAAGAGTTTCAAGCTGTTGAAGGAGAAGATAACTGGACAGCCAGTTCTGGTTTTTCCAGATTTCAGCAAGACATTCCAAGTGAGATGTGACGCTAGTGGATTTGCAATTGGAGCGGTCTTAAGCCAAGACAATAGACCAATTTCATACTTCAGTGAGAAGCTGAACGATGAAAAGCTGAAATATTCCATGTATGACAAGGAGTTTTATGCAATCATACAGGCATAGAAAAAATGGAGACATTACTTGGTTCCGAAAGAGTTTGTCTTGTATAGCGATAACCATGCATTACAATTCATAACTTGTCAGGAAAAATTGAACCAGAAGCATGAAAAATGGGTTGAATACATGTAGAATTTTACTTTTGTTATAAAGCATATTTTTGGAACTGCTAACAAGGTTGTTGATGCTTTGAGCAGGAAATGTTTTATTCTCTAGGAGTTCAGAAAAAATACCTCGGGTTTCAATAACCTCAAGGATATGTATAGGGATGATTCAGATTTTAAAGAAGCCTATGAAGAATGTGAGAATCCAGTTCTCAGATACATAAGACAATGGAATAAATATATGATTCAGGATGGACTACTGTTCAGGGGTAACCAGTTGTGTATACCGAAATTCTCTATGAGAGAGAATCTTCTGAAGGAAAAGCATAGTGGAGGATTGGTTGGATATTTCGGCCATGATAAAACATTTGCGCAACTAAATGGCTCATAATTTTGGTTAGGGATGAGGACAGATGTCAAGAGATTCGTTAATAGGTGTAGAACTTGCCAACACATGAAGGGAAAGAGACAGAATACAGGGTTGTATCAGCCATTTCCAGTACCAGAGAGGCCATGGGATGCGGTAAGTATGGATTTTGTGTTAGGACTGCTAGGATGCAAAGTGGGTGTGACTCAATATTTGTGGTAGTCGATAGATTTTCCAAAATGGCACATTTCATTCCATGTCATAAAACCGGTGATGCAACTCACATTGCAAATCTGTTTTTCAAAGAAGTTGTTAGACTTCACGACTTACCCAAGAGTATTGTATTAGACAGGGATACCAAACTTGTTGGTCATTTTTTGAGGACCTTATGGAAGAAGCTAGGGACTAATTTATATTTTAGCTCAGCATATCATCCATAGACGGATGGGTAAACTGAGATAGTAAACTGAATCTTAGGAGATCTATTAAGGACTCTGGTGGTCGAACATCATAGTCAATGGGATCATATTTTGCCGCAAGCGGAATTTGCATTTAATGATTCACAAACCAGAGCATAGGACAAAGCCCATTCCAAATCATGTATGGAATGCAGCCAAGAGGAGTATATGAGTTGAGGAACTTAGAGCAGAATGAATTTAGAAGTGCTAGTGCAGAGGATTTTGCAGCAGAAATGAAAGAACTCCACAACATTATTAAGGAACGATTGAAAAATTAAAATCAGGAATATAAACATAGATCAGATCAACACAGAAGAGAAATTCAGTTTGAAGTAGGTGATTTGGTCTTAGCACATCTCAGAAAAGAAAGTTTCCCAAGGGGAACATACAACAAGCTGAAGATGAAGAAAATTGGGTCGTGTAAAATCATAAGAAAGATTGAAGCAAACGCTTATGAAATTGAATTACCAGATGGGGTAGGAATATTTCCCATATTCAACATAGCAGACCTATATCCTTATAGGGTTGATGAAACAGGAACAAGGAGATCCGAGGATCAGAAGGAAGTTCAGTGGGTCAAACAGATGCATGTAGCTGAAAGTCCACAGATGGAAAAGATCATTGATTAGAGAGTCAGAAAGAAAACCCGAAGGAAGACATACTTTGAATATTTAGTCAAATGGAAAGGACATCTGATTGAAGATGCCAGTTGGGAGAGCGAAGAAGATATCTGAAGACATGAACAAATGATGTAGGAACTCATGAACAGGATTTCATGAATTTTTCAGTGAGAGGAGTATGATGCAGGAGCATCATAAGCAGTCAGCAAAGTAAGCGCAAGGACAAAGACAGCTGGAAATGCACCAGTGCACATTTTGAGAATGTCTTCAATTTGAATGAAGGAACATTAATGTAATAGCTAGGAGAGCATACCTACCTTTATGTTTTGGATATTGTAAATAGATCTTGAGTGTTTCTCTCATTTGTCAAATATGAAGGCATTTAATTGTATTGAATGTAAAGTAGGTAGCTTTTACTTTTGATTAGATAGCTTAGATCTGTAGGAGGGAAAGCTCGTAAAATACACCCTCGCTTGTATCATTGTAAGAGAGAGAAGATTATGAAGAATTTATGTAATTTGTAGAGTTGTAGAGAGCAAGAACACAAAGAAGAATCCATGTACAAGAACACTTGAGTTAATATATGAATGTTTTGACTCAATTTCATGGTGTTATTATGCTTACTGTTTACATCTGTTGAATGGTATGTTTACAGTGTTTTGTTTCTTGGTTATGCATTTATTTCGATGTGGTGTGTGTATGAATTCTCTTGATTTCATGTTGAATACATGAAATCTGTGAGGAGAGAAGAATGAGTTTCAATTGTTTCTCTTCCTAAGAAATCCTGCAAAAAGTGCAGTGAACGCCCGCAAGGTGTGCATTGACAAGGGTCTGAGTTTATATCAGAAAGATCAGGAGGGATATCATTGTCCTCATACTAGTGGAAGTGCAGATACATAATAGAGCCATGCAAGGCGTGCACAGGTGGATTGAAGTATTATACTTTATCAACCGAGGAGGAAGGGTGAAGGATTATTGTTGCAAGGAGTGCACAGAGTCGAAGGATCAAATAACCAGAGGTTATTTGTGAATTTCACAAGGAGTCTGTGCAAGATCCCTAAGGAAACCTCTGAGGTTATGACAGAAAGATCAGGAGGGAAAGAACCTTGAAGAGTTCAAGGGAAGGTGAGTGTAAAAGTTACTGAATAGGGAGGAATCTCAGAAGAGTTGACACTAGAGCATTCAGCGGAGGAATATTGAAAGTTGGAATGGATGGTGGAGTCACTTTAAGTAGAAGTGTCGATTTTTTGTTGACCATTAGATCTCGTAGACCAGTGGAGAGATTAAGGTCAAGTGTTTCTCATCACTCATAAGCTTAGGAGGAATAGAGGCCATTGGATTAGGATCAACAGTAGTCGTTGATCTCGTCCTTGAATTTTTCTATCTTGGAACTCGGGAAGTGGAGGAAGCTGTGACTTGGAGTCTAGAATTGTGAAATCTCAATTCGCGAAGTCCTAAAAGAACTAGGACCATCAGATTGTGTGTAGAAGAGAGTCTTTGATCTGTGGCAAGGGGTTGTCATGGTTTCAGAAGTTGGTGAAAGGATTTGTTGCATCACAAAATGCTAATACGCAAAATCTCGGTTGCCGAAAAGATTGGGCCCCAACTCATAGTTAGAGGTCACATCAGGGAAAATTCAAGGGAGGAATCAAAGATCTGTTAGCCCTTTCGGGTTTCAGGGATTTTCGAGACAGGAGGACTCACATCTGGGATCACAAAGTCGCAAAAGCTGAAATACCCATTTGGGTAAAGGTTGTGGTCATATCAGAGATCACGTAGGAGTGAGTTGGCGCTTAGTGTTTCTTCACGTGGGCACAGCTCTAAAGAAGGACATGTGGTTACACACTAGTGTGTGTGAGTGATTTCCTATGGGGAAATCAAAGATTCAATCTGACTCTCGGGAAGATTTAGAACGATCCTAAGATCAGGAGGTCGCGCAGAACCCGCTGAGGTGGGGGTGTTTCACCAGCACACCTTACCATCCACAAGCAAATGGAATAGTAGAAGCATTTAACAAAATCTTGGAGACAACACTGGCAAATATTTGCAGTGTGAACAAAGATGATTGAGATTTAAGAGTACCAACAGTACTATGGACCTATAGAACCACTTGCAAGAAGCTAACAATGCAGACCCCTTTTAAGTTGGTATATGGTCTCAAAATCGTTATCCCAATGGAATACCTGGTACCAAGCTTAAGCATTACTGCCTTTATAGATATGGATGACACTAGCTTCGTTCAAGAAAGACTCTCACAATTGATCGAACTCAAAGAAGAAAAATTTATTGCAGGATTTCATCAGCAGGTGGAAAAGGAAAGAGAAAAGGCTTATCATGATAAGCACATCAATAAGAAGGCATTCAAGAAAGGTGATCTAGTACTGATATATGACAGTAAGTTCATAAAACATCCTGGGAAGTTCAGTACGCATTGTCTCAAGCCATATGAGAGTGCCTATGTTACAGAAGGAGGAGCTGTGCAATTGAATAATTTGAAGGGATAATGGAAGGTAGTATTAGTGAATGGAAGTCGGTTGAAATTGCACTATGAAAACCAATTGCCTCGAAAGTCTAAGTAAAATCATAAGGAAAATGGTCTAGGTACTATGTGTAGTTGAAACTGGGTACCAGACATAGAAAATACAGTCTGCACAGGGAGGGAGAGAAGGCATAGAGAAGAAAGCAAAGGCTGCACTGTGCAATCTGAAGTCGAAGTAAAATAGAACAGTCAGTTTTGAAGTGCCTCAGGATGAGTCACGGGTGAGTGTTGGGGGCCTATTGGCCCTTGGTTATGAAAATAAGTGAAGCTCAAGGAAGAAAAGGAAGAATGAAAACTACGCAGAATACACAATGATTGTTACTGGGTCGAAGTGAGCAAAGAGTAGAAAAGAGAGAGCGAAGTAAAATGAATAAAGTCATTGGATGAATAAATCGAGGATGAAAAATCAACAAGGAAGAAGGATCGTGGACAACTCAACAAGAGGAAAAATCCACCGTTGGATGCTTTGGATCACCGTGCGAGAAGGAAGGGAAGACATGTCGGTGAAGCTCTGAAAACACGGGCCAATTTGAACTAGGGTTTTAGACACCTAGGGTTTTGACACCTATATCTCGGCCTATGGATGTCAATGAGTGATTGTAATGTATAAATAGAGGTCAAGAGGACCTAGAATGGGTTGTTGTCATTTTTGTTACTATTATTGCTATGTGATTGAGTGAGTAATATTGGGTGAGAGAGAAGTGTTGAGTACGAGAGCCTTCTGTATTGTAATATCTTCAACTAGGTGTGAAGATCAACCCTGCAGCTGGGTCCGCAGGGAGGGGAGAGATAGAGAGAAGAAGAAACAAGATCTGCCAACTAAGAGCGCAGACAAGAATTGTATGCTTCATCTTAATACATTATAAAGAATAGTTTTGTGGATGTAGCCCTAGAGAGAGGGTGAACCATGTATATTTGTCTTGTGTGTGTGATTGATGTTGTGTTATTTTTCCTTGATATACTGTTATTGCATTTCTATGGTATATCTAATAGATGTGCGGAATAGATCTAAGTTGATAAGTGATATATGCATGTTGTATTGTTCTAGTGTTGGATCCACTTGATAGTTCCCTTGGTTGTATACATCTTTGTCCTACAACCCCCCATAGTTTCTTTGAGTGAGACTGCATCTGCTTCGCAGGTGTAGCCAAAAGGGCCAGTAGTTAGGGCTTGTTGGTGCACTCTTAGAGCTGAACCGTGTGCCAACACATGTTATATCATCCAACAAAGCAGGAGTGTGTTTTGTAGGGAATGTACAAGAGACCTTTTCCAAGAAATGATCTTGGACTCAGTACATTCATAGGAACAAGAATTTGAGGCTCGAGGTTCCAGGTTTGATTGTTCAAATTGTTAAGTTTCAATTTGCACATACCAAGTTTGATAGTTTCTACATTTGTGACAAAAATCTTTGAAAGGTTATATTACTGCTAGGTATACTTGGTTGCGTATAATTACTATTGATATATATGTTTATTGCACTTGTTCGAAAAATAAACTAACTTCTCCTTTATGAGACATTTCTTGTTCCTAGGAAGGTCACCTTGGTAATCCTATGATGAATACCATCCTTGTTACCATAGATATTGAAAATACTTTTTCTCTTGTTGTTCTTGTTCCCGGTAGGTCACAGGCGATATCTTGGAGAAGGAGTTAGAATGAAAGTTGCAAACATGGAGCAGATGAATCCATCTAGTGGTGAGGCAGGTGATCTCACCAAGTACCTATTCTAAAGGAAGTGTGTTAAGAAAAAGGATTTTTGGATATGATACACTTAGATGTGTGTGGACCAATGTCAACCTCCTCACTAAGTGGATAAATAAATTGAGGTTCGATAATATAGGAGAATACACCTCCAAGGAGATCATTTCCTTTTTTATAAAGTAGCTAGGATTAGGAGGGCGATAATTGTCCCACATAATCCTCAGTAGAATGGTGTAGCAGAAAGAAAGAACTGATCCATTGAAGAATCTATAAAGGCAATGATGAATGACAAGAATCTATCCATGTTTCTATGGGGAGAAGTAGCTATGAAAGTTGTATATGTTCAAAATAGAAGTCATCATCATATATTGAAGAACATGACTCGAGAAGAAGCTTTATCTGGAAAGAAGCCAAGTGTTGAACACTTGAGGATCTTTGGTTGTCAGTCAAGAAGAAAGAATGGAAGGAAGCTATGACAGAAGAATATCAATCCATCATGAAAAATGATGTATGGGAAATCATACCTAGACCTGAAGGAAAGTATGTAGTCACTTCAAAATGGGTTTACAAGATAAAGCATGCAGTATAAGGGATTATCAATAAATACAAGGCAAGATTCGTTGCTAGAGGGTTCTCCCACAAGGAGGGAGAAAACTATGATGAGACATTTTCTCCAATTTCCAGATACACCTCTATTAGATCCATCATATCTCTTGTATCATCCATGAGTTGGAGTTTACATCAGATGGATGTAAAGATCACTTTTCTCAATGGATTAATTGAGGAAGAAGTATACATAGAGAAACCACAAGGTTTTGAGGTACACCTGAGAGAAACCCATGTATGAAGAAGGCCTTGTATGGACTCAAGAAATCTCCAAGAGATTTGTATGCACAAATTGACAGTTACTTGACGAGACTTGGATTTTCCAAGAGCTATGTTGATCCATATCCTTAATACAAGGTTGTGAATGATGCAGCTATAATATGGCTACTATATGTTAATGATTTGTTTCCGACACGTGCATAGCCTCTCATTATTCAGTGTAAGAGGGAGTTAGCCTCTGAATTTGATATGAAGGATATTGGTCTCATGCATTATTATATGAGACTAGAAGTATAGTAGAAGCGTGGTGAAATATTCCTAGGGAAAGGGAAGTATGTTGTAAAGATCCTTCAAAAGTTTGGGATTATGGATTGAAAATACATGGAAACTCCCATGGTGATAGATATGAGGAATTTGAGAGACTTTTATTCTGATCCAGTAGACTCATCCCTGTATCGGCAGTTGATTGGATCATTGGTGTATTTGGTGAATACTCGGCTAGACATTTGATTTGATGTGAACATGTTGATCCAGTTCTAGGTGGAACCTAGACATGAGCATTGTATAGCTACAAATCATATTTTGAGATATCTTCATGGGATGCTAAATTATGGTTTGAGATATGCCTCAAGTAGTGATGTACAACTGCATGGATTTACTAATGCAGATTGGGAAAGGAGTGCAGATGATAGAAATATTACTTCTGGTGTATGTTTCATTTTGGGATCTGCTATGATATCATGAGCTAATAGGAAATAGTATTATGTTGCACTTAGCACTATAGAAGAAGAATATATTTCAGCTTGAAATTCTTGTGCTGAAGCAGTATGGCTCTGTAAGCTGATTTCTGGACTATTTGATGAGGTGTCAGATTCGACTGTGATATATTCTGATAATCAAAGATGTGTGAAGCTTTCAAAGAAACTTGTATTCCATGAAAGATTGAAGCACATTGAGATCAAGTACTATTTTATCCATGTTAAAGTCCAGGAGGGAGAAATGATTCTCTAGTATATATCCACTGATGAGAAGACAACTGATATTTTGATGAAACCTTTGTCCAAGATAAAGTTTGCATACTTGAGGGACAAGTTGGGACTCATGGAGATTACTCCCTTGGTTGAAAGGGAGGATATGACTTCCTCAGTTGGGATGGAGTGTTAATATGACATCATGGATAGTTAGTGTGTTGAAGGAAAAAACTTATCCCTGTGGAGAATGGTCCAGGTTGACAGATTGTTGGTATGTATCATGCTAGTACAAATTATATATGATGCTTCAAAATCATTCTAGTACAACTTAGATATGATACATATGTATTGAGACACATTGTTCTAGTACAACTTAGATATGATGCATTGGCATCATGCTAGTACAACTTAAAGACAATGCTTATGTCTAAGTCACATCATGCTAGATATGATCATGCTAGTACAACTTAGATATGATGCAGAGAATCATGCTAGTACAACTTAGATATGATCATATATCTTAGAGATTATGTAGATGACTTGTATCATGCTAGATGTGATCATGCTATTACAACTTAGATATGATGCAAAGCATCATTCTAGTACATCTTAGATATGATCATACAGCTTAGATATGATCATACATATTAGAGATGATGCAGAGGCATTGATCTACATCATGCCAGTACATCTTAGATATGACGCATTTGCATCATGCTAGTATGGCTTAGAGATGATGTAGATGGTACTCCACATCATGCTAGTACATATTAGATATGATTCATTCACATCATGTTAGTACATCTTAGAGATGATACAGTGGATATATTCAACATCTGTTGGGACAACTATTCTTCTATGATGTATTTTTGGATTACAATAATGGTCCTTGTATCGCTCTATTAAGTGAGTGACTTATGCGAGATACTTTGTTGAGTGTGATAAGTTCATCACATGACTTATTCAACAGCATGCCTGAGTATGTCCTCAATAGATGATGTGGACGATGGTATGATTTGATGCCAGGAGATTGTTGTACTAAATGATGATATCTTATATATCTATTACTCATATGGAGTATGTCCTCGACAGATGATGTGGACGATGGTATGATTTGATGTCAGGAGATTTTTATACTAAATGATGATATCTTATATATCTATTAGTTGATTGCAGTGGAGACTATGTGTCTCTGGACAGTAGATATGTACTACTATGGTGGATGTGTTCCACTGGTAGTGACAACATGTCACTAGATAGTAGTTGTGTTCTACTAGGAGTGGTTGTGTACCACTGGATAGTAGTTGTGTACTACTATGGATCGACATTGTTGTGATCTATTTTATGGAATTGTAGTAACTGTGTACTACTACTGGATTTCCATGGAGAGTAGCAGTAGTGTTGAAGGTGTTTCCTAGGCTGGTGTTCCAACTAGTAGTGTTGGAGGTGATTTCTAGCTAGATGGATAGTGATGATGATGCTTGTGACTTGATCTGCATGATCATGAGATATCCTGCATGGCTATGATGATGCTACCTATAGAATGGTATGCAAGACTATATGAGCCTTTCCCATGCCATGTGAAATGGATGGATGTGTTTGATACCATTACAGTTAATACCTCCCTAGCTAGGAGGGAGTGTGTTGGCCCTTGAATATGTAAAGAAGCGAAGATTAAGGAAGAAAGGTGAAGTACGAAATGCACGGAAGGAACATAAACTGAGGAGTGTTCAAAGTGGTTAAAGAAGGAGCGAAGTAAAGGAAAAGATATATGTTGGAAGAGAAGATTGAGGAAGACAAAGAAGAAAATAAAAGGGATCGTGGACAACTCAACAAGTGGAAAAAGATATCAACGAGTGCTTAAGCACGGGTCAAGTTGACCTAGGGTTTAAGAACCTAGGGTTTTGGATCTATGGTTTTGACACCTATACTTTGCTATGTGATGTATAAATAAAGGTCTAGAAGACCTAGGAGTGTTTGTTCTAGGTTGGTTTGTGGATACTATGATTGTTTTTGTTCATTGTTGATTACTGTTTTTTAGAGTAGTATCGAGTCTGTGTTGTAAGATCTTCAGCTGGGTGCAAAGATCAACCTTGCAGTTGGGTGTGTAGGGAGGGGAGAGAAGAAGAGAAAGAGAGAGAGATCTACAAGATAAGTGCACAGATAGAACTGTATGTTTTCATCTAATAATATCAAGAAACAGAGTTATGTGAATGTATCCCTAGGGAGAGGGTGAACCACATATATCTTGTTGTTCTTTGTGATTGATGTTGTTTTATATTTCGTTTGATATACTGTTATTGCATCATTATGTTAGATCATATATATAACATGTGAAGTAGGATTAATAAAAATAAAGAATAACTAGATTGTTGTGTGTTGTTGTCCTAGATTCACTTTGCATTTCCTCTGGTTGTATACACTCGTGTTCTGCAAGCCCCTATTGCTACTTCAGGTGAGACTGCATATTCTTTGAAGGTGTTGCTGAAAGGGCCAGTAGTTAGGGTTTGTTGGTGTGGTGATATATTTGAACCATGGGTCTGCCCCTGTGCCAACAAATGGTTCTGTTGCTGGGACTGGGATATTTTTGAGGGAATTTCAAGGTGGTTTCCATCAAATACAAAAATTCAGAAGTGGATAAAAGAACAAGAGAAGGACTTCGCTGAAGCCTAGAACAAGAACCCTAGCCTTAGTACAGAAGACTGGTTGGGAAGGTATATCTTTATCAACATACACGAGATGTTCTTTGGAGGAATCCATAAATATTTATATGAGTGGTTAGCTAGACTAGCAGATACCCAGTTTAAGATCAAATCTAGACCACCTAGGGTTTGGACAACGAAGTTGATCAATAAGGTCAAGAGAGTTGATAATGTTGTGTCTAGAGTGGTTGATCTCTGTTTTGATAGCACTATTGGAGGGTACATTACTGATTTTTCCATTGACAGAGTCGAATCACATAGTCAAGCAGAGAGGTATTTCTTTAAGGGACCTAGAGAAAATTTCCTACACTTTTTAAAGATGAGTATTAAGATGCTATTGCATGAGAAGAATATCTTGAAGATACACTGAATATAATGTTCAAGAATTCAGACAGCGACAATGACACATAGGCTGGACACACGCACAGTGGGAGACAATTCAAAGAGGTTCCTCTTGCGAACCTATTTAAGAAAAACTATGGAGACCAGGGATTCTACAGTGGAGAAGAAGTAGATCTAACAGACGAAGAGCATTAAGAATCCGCAAGAACAGAGGAAATACAAACCAAAGAACTTCGTTGAGGAGAAACAAAAACTTCAAGAACTCTGTCTACTATCGAAGTAAGTAATATCACTCCTCCTGTTGTTTTAGAATCATTAAGAAACTAGAGTAACAAGAGTAGTCAGAGTAGTTAGAGTACTATTACCAACAGTTTAGTACATACTCAGTCAAGAAACCAAGGAAGATCTTTGGAAGATGAAATGAGGCTACCTATCTTTAGAGGAGATGGATCTGAAGATCCTGATCAGTATTGGTTCTTATGCAAAGCTGTATGGAGTATCAAGAAATTCACTGATGAAGATGTTAACATAACTTAGTTTAGTACCACCTTGAGGGATCACACTCTTAACTGGTATATGAAGTTTGTTTAAGGACCTGAAAAGCCTAACCGTTGAATTCTATCTAGACTACATTGAGTGCAGAATTCAAGAAACCTAAGTTGGAGTCACAATGCATTACAGAGCTGAAAGAGATCAAGCAGAAGGTCACTGAACCTGTTTGGGAGTTTGATCAGAGATTTAAGATTCTGACAGGTTGTTTAAGTTTTCAAATTCCATATGAAAAGAATAAATAATGGTTCATCACTTCTCTCCTGCCACATATCATAGTTCCTATGATGCAACAAAAAATCGCTTCGTAGGCTGAAGCTCTAGAGATTTCCATGAAACTATAAGAAGCCCCTGTAGGAGAAGTTATCCCAGGTATGAGCCAAATCTACCAGTTTATCTTTATAGGTCGAAGATATGAAGAAAGATAAAGGAAAAGAGAAAAGAGAAGATATTTGGTGTATCAGATGTAAATCAAAGGGCCATGAAAAAGAGAATTGTCCCCTATTTCATGAATATTTGGACTTTGGAGCACTAATTCCTTTGAATCAGGTTATTGTACCTTGGTGTGAGGTATGTAGCAATAGGCATCACCCTGATGAATGTTATTATGGGAAAAAATATGTCTTGACACATACCAATCTTTACTACACATTTTGTAAGTCTGTGGGACATGATGATAAGGATTGTAGGGCTTATGATCTCATGCATGAAAGATCAAGGGATACATACAGAATTCAAGGAGAAACACAACAAGAAGGAAACAATGCACAATTCAACTCCCCAGAAAGAGGAAACTTCAATCCTCATGGTGGATTCAAAGGAAGAGGAAGAGGAGGAGTTACGGGCTGAGGTAGAGGTCATATTATCTATTATGATGTTCCTCTCAAATTCAGCTAGAAATTTATCTAGGTGATTCAAACCATCAAATGTTGGAATATTACTTACTTTGGTGCCAATCCAGTGAACTACTCTGGTCAATATGGTACATCGTTGTGTGGTGACTTCATACATCTTGTTCTGCCAATTTTCTAATGCCTCTTTTGAATTTGATGAACATGCACTTTCACTTCACCAGCTAAGATTTCCATCTGTTGTAGGATTAGTGTAATCATGTTGTCTTGTTGTCATCTTGTAGATGTTCTCTAGCTCGTACGCACGGTCTTCTTCCCTGATAGGTTCTGTGTATCTGCGACCTTCATCCAGGTCCAGAGGTGTGATGAATTTAAGGCCATTACCCTCAAATGTCATTCTTCTTTTCTTTAGGTCAACAATAGTCGAATTGTTGAAATCCCAATCAATTCCTAACAATGCGGGATAGGGACAATTGTCATTAACAATTTCAATCGCTTCAAAATCTACAAATGTCCTTATCCTGTCAATGTCTATAGGAACATGCTCTAGTATTCCAAAGGGGCTCACTACCTGTTGATTAGCCATCCTGAGCCTGATAGGAAAGTAAATCATTCTAGGTTTTCCCATCAGTGCCCAAGTCTGCTTCGTCATAACATTTACTTATGATCCCAAGTCGAGGACCACATAGTCCACATCATAATATCCAATATGAGCACTAAGGTGTAATTCCTTGTTTGTTCTCCTTTTCCTTGATACTTGATTCATAGCTCTACTCATCATAGGGTCTATTCTCCCAATTTCATATTGTCTCACGAGGTGTAGTAATTCTTGTACAACCTTTTCATCTTTAATCAAATTGATAGATGTATATAAAAATTCCATGAGCTTTCTTACCTCTTTTCCTTGTCTAGCTATAGCAGACTGATCAAATGTTGGTGGAATATCACATTCCCTTACTTCTGGTTGTGCCTTATATGGAGAAGCTTGTCCTTATAAAAATTATTTCCTTGCTTCCTCAAAAGTACGCCTCTCTCTCCTTGGGTCAAACAACTATGCCTTCTCTGCAGCTCTTCTGATCCCTGATCCTTCTGCATTCTTTCCTAGAGTCACTCTGTCTTCTCCCATAGTAGCACCTCCTCTAGTAATAACAACGACTCTGGGGTATTCACCATGAGGTTATGTTGATATTAATTGTACTTTTTGGTTTCCTCCTCACCTCTCTTGGAGTTTGGCCAACAATACTAGACAATCTTCGATGACATGATCAAATGAGTTAGAATAGTTGCAAGTGGTACAAGGGTTCTGACAATCCCTTGCCAAATGTCTTGGTTGTGTGCATTTATAAAACATAATATCACCTATACCTCGGCCCATAACTCCTCCTCTTCCTCTTCCTCTTCCTTTGAATCCACCACGAGGATTGAAATTTCCTCTTCCCGGGGAGTTGAAATGCACATTGTTTCCTTCTTGTTGCATTTCTCCTTGAATTCTATATGTATCCCTTGATATTTCATGCATGAGATCATAAGCCCTACAATCCTTATCATCATGTCCCACAGACTCACAAAATGTGCAGTAATGATTGGTACGTGTTTGGACATATTTTTTCCTATAATAACATTCATCAGGGCGAAGCCTATTTTTGCATACCTCGCACCAGGGTACAGTAGCCTAATTTAAAGGAATCAGTACTCCAAAGCCCAAACATTCATGAAATAGGGGACAATGCTCTTTCTCATGGCCCTCTGATTTACATATGATACACCAAATATCTTCTCTTTTCTCTTTTCCTTTATCTTTCTTCATATCTTCGACCTGTAAAGATAAATTGGTTAACTGATTCAAGATTTGGCTCATACCTGGGCTAGCTTCTCCTACAATGGATTCTTATAGTTTCATGGAAATCTCCAGAGCTTCAACCTGGACAGCCTAAACCGTTGAATGCTATCAAGACTACATTGAGTGAAAAAATCAAGAAAACTAAGTTGGAGTCACAATGCATTACATAGCTGAAAGAGATCAAGAAAAAGGTCATTGAACCTGTTTGGGATTTTGATCAGAGATTTAAGATTCTGACAGGTCATTTAAGTTTTTAGATTCCAGATGAAAAGAATAAAGAATGGTTCATCATTTCTCTCCTGCCACATATCATAGTTCCTCTGATGCAACAAAAAATCACTTCGCAGGATAAAGCTCTAGAGATTTCCACAAAACTATAAGAAGCCCCTGTAGGAGAAGCTAGCCTAGGTATGAGCCAAATCTTGAATCAGTTAACCAGTTTATCTTTACAGGTCGAAGATATGAAGAAAGATAAAGGAAAAGAGAAAAGATAAGATAGTTGGTGTATCAGATGTAAATCAGAGGGCCATGAAAAAGAGCATTGTTCCCTATTTCATGAATATTTAGACTTTAGAGCACTGAGTCCTTTTAATCAGGCTACTGTACCCTGGTGCGAGGTATGTAGAAATAAACATTTCCCTGATGAATGTTATTATAGGAAAATATATGTCCAGACACCTACCAATATTTACTGTACATTTTGTAAGTCTGTGGGACATGATGATAAGGATTGTAGTTCTTATGATCTCATGCATGAAAGATCAAGGGATACATATAGAATTCAAGGAGAAACACAACAAGAAGGAAACAATGTGCAGTTCAACTCCTCGGGAAGAGGAAACTTCAATCCTCATGGTGGATTCAAAGGAAGAGGCAGAGGAGGATTTATGGGCCGAGGTGGAGGTCATATTATATGTTATAAATGCACACAACCAGGACATTTGGCAAGGGATTGTCAGAACCCTTTTACCACTTGCAACTATTGTAACTTGTTTGATCATGTCATCGAATATTGTCCAGTATTGTTGGCCAAACTCCAAGAGAGGTGAGGAGGAAACCAACAAGTACAATTAATATCAGCATAACCTTATGGTGAATACCCCAGAGTCATTGTTATTACTAGAGGAGGTGTTTCTACAGGAGAAGACAGAGTGACTCCAGGAAAGACTGTAGAAGGATTAGAGATCAGAAGAGATGCAGAGAAGGCACAGTTGTTTGACCCAACGAAAGAGAGGCATACTTTTGAGGAAGCAAGGAAATAATTTTTATAAGGACAAGATTCTCCATCTAAGGCACAACTAGAAGTAAGGGAATGTGAGATGCCACCAGCATTTGATCAGTCTTCTATAGCTAGACAAGCAAAAGAGGTAAGAAATCTCATGGAATTTTTATATACATATATCAATTTGATTAAAGATGAAAAGGTTGTACAAGAATTACAACACCTGGTGAGACAGTATGAAATTGGGAGAATAGACCCTATGATGAGTAGAGTTGTGAATCGAGTATAAAGGAAAAGGAGAATAAACAAGGAATTACACCTTAGTGTTCATATTGGATATTACGATCTGGATTATGTGGTCCTCAACTTGGGATCAGAAGTAAATGTTATGACGACGCAGACTTGGGCACTGATGGGAAAACCTAGACTAATTTACTCTCCTATCAGGCTGAGGATGGCTAATAAACAGGCAGTGAGCCCCTTTGGAAGACTAGAGCATGTTCCTATAGACATTGACAGGATAAGGACATTTGCATATTTCGAAGTGATTGAAATTGTTGATGACAGTTGTCCCTATCCTGCGTTGTTAGGAATTGATTTGGATTTCAAAAATTCGACTGTTGTTGACCTAAATAAGAGAAGAATGACATTTGAGGGTAATGGCCTTAAATCCATCACACCTCTGGACTTGGATGAAGGTCACAGATACACAGAAGCTATGAGGGAAGAAGACCGCACGTACGAGCTAGAGAACATCTACAAGATGACAGCAAGACAACATGATTACACTAATCCTATAGCAGATGGAAATCTTAGCTGGTGAAGTGAAAGTGCATGTTCATCAAATTCAGAAGAGGCATTAGAAAATTGGCAGAATGGGATGTATGAAGTCTCCACACGATGATGTGCCATATTGACCAGAGAAGTTCATTGGATTGGCACTGAAGTAGGTAATATTCCAACATTTGATGGTTTGAATTACCTAGAGACATTTCTAGCTGAATTGGAGAGGAACACCATAAAGTCAGACCATCTAGATGGTGGGGAGCACATAATAGGAACACCGCAGAGTGGACATAGTGTCACAACTTATTGGCAGTGCACTTTTCAGATCAAGCAAAAGGATGTGAAGTTCATTACATAGGCCAAAGTTGTCCTAAGGACCACATGAGAAGTTGTGAGGAATCCTAAAGAAACATCCCTAAGGAACAGTGGGTGCATAAGTTCATTAACACCTAGGATACCATGCCTATTAACTAGTATCTTCAAGAAAAACTATGCCTCATTACTACAAACTAGTATGGAATGACTCAGAACTTTATAGCTACATTTTTATTTGAGAGTTAGTACCCTACAATAGATCAAGATTTACAAATTACAAGACAAAAGATCTTTAAGGAGGCACCTAACCTCCCGTTTGAGCAAGAGGAAGATGAATGGACTGCGCCTCTTCAGCAGTTACGGGATTTCTACAATATTTATGTTGATGAGGTTGATGACCCTAGAGATGTAAACATTGCAGAAACTGAAGGTCATAGAGACATATAAGGACCAGGGATTGAACTACCTTTTATTGGACAACCCATTAAAATTAAGAAAGTTAATATTGGAACAGAGCTAAAACCTAAACTAGAAAATGTGGGAGACTATTGGGGTGATGCTACTATTAGTAAGATCATTGAGATACTACATGAATATCAGGACTTGTTCCCAACCAAGTTCACTGACATGAAGGGAATTAAAGGGCCCATGGGAGAAATGAATGTCCCCTTAAGACCATATGCAAGATCTATCAAGCAGAGACCTTACAGACTAAATCCTAAATATAAGAAGAAAGTTAGGATTGAATTGGATAGAATGTTGGAAGAAGGAATCATAGAACCTGTTGAATAATCTAAATGGATTAGCCCTATGGTGGTCCAAGATAACAAGACAGGGGAAATCAAAATTTGTGTAGATCTAATAAAGTTGAACGATGCATGTCTATATGATCCATTCCCTACACCCTTTACCAATGAAGTTCTATATAATGTAGGAGGACAGGAGGTCTACTCATTCACAGATGGTTTTTCAGGATATCATCACATCAGGATTGCTAAGGAATATCGACATAAGACCACATTTGCAACATAATGGGGTTATTTTTAGTACACAATGATTCCCTTTGGCTTGAAGAATGCACCAACCATCTTTTCCAGGGTGGTGGTTGAAGCATTTAAGGACTTTCTACACAAGTTCTTGGAAGCATATTTTGATGATTGGACTATTTTTAGCCTAATGAAAGACCACATTGAATGTTTGAGATTGATGTTAGATAAGTGTAGGCAATGTCAGATTTCCCTGAATTTTAAAAAGTGTATTTTATTTTCACCCTTTGGAGTGTTGCTAGGGCATATTGTGTGTAAACAAGGATTGTTGGTAGATCCTTCCAAGATTTCCATCATTGTTGATCTACCTCCTCCCACTTCAGTTAGACAGTTGCACACTGCATTAGGGAACATGAGATACTATAGGAATTTTATTAAGGGGTATTCATAGATAATGACACCCATGGAGAAGCTATTGAAGAAAGATAGTAAATTCCAATGGACAAAAGAATGCTAGCAGAGCTTCGACACACTAAAGCAGAAAATGGTTACTGCACCAATCTTGGTTTTTCCATACGGGATTAAGGAGTTCAATGTCCATGTCGATGCTTCATCCATTTCATTAGAAGAAGTTTTATCACATTCGGGTGCAGGAGGCATTGACCACCCTATAGCCTTTGCAAGCAGGAAGCTTTCTACAGCTAAAAGGAACTATACTACGACTAACATAGATGATTTTAGGGGCTAAATTTCGCTCATGGGATAATTTTCCATGGTTTTTCCAAAAATGAGATTTGTTATTTTAAAAATGATTCGCCCAAATTCTATAGGATAAAATTATTTTACCTTAAAAATCGCCAAAAATTTATAAAAACTATATAAAATCCTTGGAAATTTGAATATTTTTACAAAAATATCGCCAAACATTTATAGTTGGCATATGAAGGATTAGTAAGATTCGCCAAGGTTTCTACATTTTAAAATAAATTTCCATCCTTAAAATCATCCCTGACGACTAAAAGATAAGGCTTGGCTATGGTATATGCGCTGAAAAAATTTAGACACCATTTGCTGGTAGGACATTTTTAGATGTTCACTGATCACTCTACATTGAAATACTTAGTCAACAAGCCAGTGTTGGGGGGGAGAATATGGATATGGCTACTTCCATTCCAGGAGCATGAATTTTAAATTGTGGTAAACCCAGGAAGAATGAATAAAGTACCTGACCACTTACCTAGGTTAGAACATGGAGAGGAACCTACCAACTTGGAGGACACACTACCAGATGCATAATTTCTAGCTATCAGGAAATTCGATGATCACTTCATCGAGATAGTTTAGTTCCTGTCCATAGGAATGGCACCTCGCGGATATACAGTCATTCAAAATAAACAGTTGGTAGTCCGCGCATCCGACTTTCAACTCATAGCTAGAAAGTTGTTTAAGCTGGGACCAGATGATATCTTAAGGAGATGTGTTATGGAGGCATAAATACAATTGATTCTTGCAGAAGCGCATGAAGGCATCACAGGACATTATGCCAGGAAAGAAACAACGCAGAAGATTCTCACAGCTAGCCTTTGGTGGCCTACTTTACACAAGGATGTTAAGGAATACTACAGAGCCTACGATGTATGTCAAAGAGTTGGAAATCCATCTAGAAGGGATGAGATGCCTTTGGAACCACAATTAACATTACAAGTATTCGAGAAATGGGCTATTGACTTTGCGGGACCAATTAACCCACTAGGAAGGCACACTGGAGCTAGATACATTATCACTGCGACAAAGTATTTGACCAAATGGGAAGAAACAAGAGCAGTTAAGGACTCTAGTGTAGCTACAGCTGCGCAGTTCATCTTTGAGGATATTATAATTTATAACTAGGTTTGGATGCCCAAATATCCTCATGAGTGATCAAGGCACACACTTCATAAGAAAAATATTGAAGCCTTGACTTGGGAATTTGAAGTTCATCATCAGAAGAGCACTCCATACCACCCGCAGGTGAATGGTACAACTGAAGCTTTTAATAAGATCTTTGAGACAACACTAACTAAGATTTGTAGTGTCAACAAAGATGATTGGGATTTAATAATTCCAACAGTATTGTGGGCTTATAGAACTACTTGCAAGAATTTGACAATGCAAACCCCATTTAAGTTGGTATATGGCTTGGAAGCAGTGGTACCTATGGAATACTTGGTTCCTAGTTTAATAATTGTAGAATTTACAGGTATGGATGACACTGGCATTGTTCAAGACAAGCTTGTGAAATTAATGGAACTAGAGGAAGACATGTTCATTGCAGGATTTCATTAACAGGTACAGAAAGAAAGATAAAAGGCTTACCATGGCAGACATGCTAGGAGAAAAGAATTCAATCAAGGAGATTTGGTATTGTTATCTGATAGCAAGTTCATGAAGCATCCAGGGAAGTTCAGGACACATTGGCTAGGGTCATTTGAGGTTACCCATGTTACATAAGGAGGATCTACGCAATTGAAGACCCTTAATGGAGAATGGAAATAAGCTTTGGTAAATGGGAGCTGGTTGAAATTGTATTATGACAAACAACTGCCTCGCAGCTCTCAGTAAAAGAAAAAAAAGAAGGGTCTAGGTACCAAGTGTAGTTGAAACTGGGTACCAGACATAGAAAAGATAGTTTGCACAAGGAAGGGAGGGATGGAGTAGAAAGCATAGGTTGCTTTGTGCAGTCTGCAGTCAAAGTAAAACAGAAGGTTCGGTCTTGCAGTGACTCGGGATGAGTCACATGTGAGTGTTGGGGGATTTTTGGCCCTTGAATATGTAAGGAAGAGAATATTAAGGAATAAAGGCAAAGTAAAAACTACATGGAAGGAACATAAACTGAGGAGGGGTTGAAGTGGTTAAAGATGCAGAAAATAAGGAGCAAAGTAAAGGAAAATCTATATGTTGGAAGAAAGATCGAAGAATACAAAGAAACAAAGAAAAGGGATCGTGGAAAACTCAGCAAGCGGAAAAATATATCAACGAGTTATTTGGAGCGCCACACAGAAAAGGAGGAAGGACAGGCTAGTGAAGCCCTGAAAGCGCAGGTCAGGTTGACCTAGGGTTTAAGCACCTAGGGTTTTGTATCTAGGGTTTTGACACCTAGACTTTGCTATGTAATGTATAAATAAAGGTCTATAATACTTGGGAGGGTTCGTTCCAAGTTGATTCATGGATACTATTATTATTTTTGTTCATTGTTGATTATTGTTGTTGAGATCAGTATCGAGTTTGTGTTGTAAGATCTTCAGTTGGGTGCGAAGATCAACCCTGCAACTAGGTGCACAGGGAGGGGAGAGAAGCAGAGAAAGAGAGAGATATCCACAAGCTAAGTGTGTATATAGAATTGTATGTTTTCATCTAATAATATCAAGAAACACAGTTATGTGGATGCATCCCTAGGGAGAGGGTGAACCACATGTATCTTGTTGTTCTTTTTGATTGATTTTGTGTTATTTGTCATCTGATATATTGTTATTGCATCATTGTGTTAGATCATAGATATAACTTGCGAAGTAGGCTTAAGAGAGATAAACAATAACTAGATTGTTGTGTGTTGTTTTCCATGATTCACTTTTCATTTCCTTTGGTTGTAGACACCTATGTCCTACAACCCCCTATTGCTACTTTGGGTGAGACTGCATCTGCTTCACAGGTGTTGTTGAAAGGGTCAGTAGTTAGGGTTGGTTGGTGCATTGTTAGAGTTGAACCTTGGGTCTACCCCTGTTCCAAAAAAGTGGTGATATTATGATAGCTACGGGAGGTATTAACCTCCATGTGTAACCTATGACTATATTAGAATATTTTGTAAGCAAGAGAAGCCATAAACAGATGTGTAAAAACCCTAGAAGAAAATTCATCTTAGTAAAATAATTATTATTGAAGTATTATCTTCTAAAAGGACAATTCGACCAAGACAAGTGACAAGAACCACTATAAATAAGAGATGATCTATCTCAATTGTACACACTCGCCTCACTCACTCTCTTAAGTTTAGCGCAATTTTGGAGTTGCAGCTGCAAGAATGGACGGAGGATATTGTGGGGTGTTTCTTGGTCTCTCTCTCTAGAACCATCTAGACTAAGATGTGTGCCCTACTTTCTAGTATCTCTTGGTTGTATTCTTGGTGACATTATTGGTGGTATTCTGATATTCTTGGTGGTCTTCTTGGTAACTGCAACTGCAACTATTGCAACTGAGTATTGTTATGTGACTTTGGGACTTTCTGTTTGTTGATTTATCTTTGGATAAAGATGTTTTCTCTTGGTTATCTGTTGTTTCTAGTGTTTTTTTCAGAATCATTATATCTAGAAAAGGTTATGGTGCTCAGGGGTGGCTACGTCCCTATGGTTGGGTGAGAATATTATGATATTATCTATGGTAAAATGAGCACATCAAATGTTTTAATAGTTTATACCTTACAATATCTCCATTCAGAGGCTTACATTCTTCACAATGTATTAGTCTTGCAAAATATCAAGAGGGCTCAATGAAGTATACATATTTTCAGGGAATAATCAATCTATTCAACATCAAGCATACACATCTAAAAATACAACTATAGGCATTCAACCATGCATGTCATTTCAATTACACAGAGTATACAATTACTTATTTGATCACAAGTGTAACCAACAAAATGAATGTGGGTGTACACCTTTCCAACCAACAATAGGCTCATATGCACTCAGACTCTGCACTCTAGCCACCCCCGTTCCAAGCCATGATACCACCATGGAATCTCTCTCTTAGGTTCTTCAGAAGATCGGTGTGTGAAGGTTACTCTCCTTATCACCACTCTTGGTAAATATTTACTCACACTCACCTAGCCCAGGCCTCATCAAGCTTTATCATATGCCCTCCCAACATCAATATTATGGCCTCTTAGCTCAGGTTGGGTTTCTGGATGCTCATATGACTCCTGCAATAAAATTCTCTCGCGTATCTCTACACATGCATGGGATCAGTCCCTTCAAAATAGAAGCCCTTACTCCTTCCTTCTCCCAAAACTAGAAAATATCTCCCTCCTCCTGTCGCATTCTCATGTGTACTTCTCGTGCACGCATTTCTCATGAATGTTTTGAACTTGTCCTCTTTATTCTTTTGAAAGGAAACTTGTGAGTCATTCTGGGTGATAGTGAGATGGTACTCTCTAGTACCTTTTGTTGGCAGTTTCTATTTTCCTAGCAATATTTTCATACCTATATCCATTTGGGTGGTTGTTTTTCCAACTACCAACCCCCTTCCATCAATGGATTTGTCTCAAAATCAAGAAAAAGAAATAACTTATTATTTCTAAATTAAAAATACCAACAAGGATATTGGGTCATCTTAGCATGACAAACCCCCTCTCTAGGTTTCCTCGCTCTTTCATCTAGTGGTATCATGGCCAATACTTTAAGGATTCACCCCACAATCAGTTGTTGGCATTTCCCATTAATCAATAATACATTTACAATATTTGCATGTCATTATATGGCAATCAATAATTATGATTAATTATCTATAATCAGGGGATTTAGAAAGGGGGTATCACAATCCACTCCCCCTTCAAAAGGAAAATGATCCTTGATGTTCTTCTCAACAATGCCTTCCTTACCTTTATCTTTTAATTACCTTAGCATTATCTTATTTTTCCTCACATCCTGGTCTTTACTTAGACCCCGTTATTTCAGAACATACCTGCAACAATTTCAAATAGCAAGCACATTAATCCCAATTTCTTGCAAAAACTTTTTTTTTTTGTTCATAATTCAAGAAGAAAAAATTTACATATCAACACAATACTTATCTATGCATTTCATGGATCCAAGTCCACATGACAGTCATATTTACTCATATCACTATTTTCCCTTGACATACCCACTATGCTCATTGTTATCAGACAAATCGGTAAGTGCGAACACAAACTAATCTCCCTAACTTCAACAAGAAGCTAGAACAAAACAAAGCAGAATACAAACTTCATCTTAGACTTCATTTTCATATAAACTAGTTCAAAGAGGGACAAATGACATACCTTTTAAATGTCGTTTGATCCTCGCTAGTCTCGTCCTTGTCACTCCATCTTTGTATTTGCGGGATGGTGAACCTATTTAAAAAACACAAACCAACAAAGAGAGAGAACAAAGATATATATTCTAATGAATTCTATGTATAAGATCAAGGAGTTATACAATAAAAGTAAAGACACCTTTATAGGGAAGAAATGTATTGTTGCATTATATTAAATGGAAGTGGAGAATACAACCCATGCCTTGATGTTGCAAGGTCCCTTCCAATGACTCTTTGCTCCACAACACACACCTTTTCTCCAATTCCTTTGATGAAGAAGATCCACAATTTGACTTAAAGAGCTAAATCAAAGCTATCTCCAGTATAATCTCTAGCAGAATTCTTCATGCATAAGAAATTCTTAGCCTTTTCCATAGTGTTATAACCCTAAAATGCACCACACATGCTTACCTAGCATCAGGCCTACTCATATCCTTTCATTGCCAAAGCCATGCTGAATAAACTCTTGAAAATCCTTTTAAATCAAATAACCCGCTAGCAGGCTCACTACAGCCCGCGGGTACCCGCTAGCAGGCCCACTACAGCCCGCGGGTACCTGCTAGCAGGCCCACTACAGCCCGCGGATACCTAAAAAAACACAAAAAACGGAAAGTTGCCGACAGAACGAGAATCTTTTGGTGAGTTAACTAGAACTCCCCGCCATGCATGGCTGAGAGTTTGTTCAAAACCCTATCTCCTTCTAGCCTATAAAAGGAGGGGTAGGGGTACTATTCAAGGAGGAAAATCATAGCAAAGGAACTCTACCAAATTGCCAAGCCAGTTTTGTCCCAACCCTTTAGCCTTGCCTCAAGCTTTAGGAGAAACTCAAGAAGCAGCAGTTGGAGGACAAAAAAGAAGAGGAAGAGCCCAGGATCAG
>ML793160.1:627296-644644 GCA_009831015.1 Picea engelmannii
TTAGAAACAGGTCATCTACATACATAAGTAGAATCACTAGTTCACCATCCTCAAACCTAAAGTAAAGGTTAGGATATGCACTTCTCTTGGTAAAACCCAAGATCATCAGAAATTGGCAATCCTACCATACCATGCTTTGGGTGCCTTCTTCAATCCATATAAAGCCTTATTCAATTTGAACACATGAGTGTCCCTGTCATGTGTCTTGAATCCAAGTGGTTTCTCCACATAAAATTCCTCTTTTATTTCACAATTCAATAAGGATGTATTTACATCCATCTGGTGCACCTTTAATTTCATCATAGAGGACAATGAAAGTATAGTTCTGATCGAGGTATATCTTACTATGGGAGAAAAAATTTCTTCACAGTCAATCCCTTCCTTTTGAGAGAAACCTTGGGCCACGAATCTTTCCTTATAGTTTTCAATACTTCCATCAATTGTGTGTTTCGTCTTGTAGATCCATTTCAAACTCACCATAGATTTTTCCTTTGGTCTCGGAACCCCACCCAGACATCATTCTTCATAATGGATTGGTATTCCTCTACCATGAAATATTTACATACTTTATTATATACAACCTCTTCATAGCTGGAAGGTTCTTCATCCATTATGTCACACAAGCATTCCACGTATCTAGAATACAACTTCGACTTCTTACTTTCCCTGAAATATTTATGTGGGGCACCAATTATTTCTGCATCTATGATAAGCTATTGTGCCCAATATAGTCTTCTCTTGCAAGAAGGTATCTTGGCTAGTTTCATATATTCTACCATGTCATGATCCTCTGGAATGACTTCCTTTGGTTCAACTACCTCTGGAAATTTAGGAACTTCATTCTCTTATTCATGTGCCTCTTATTCATGGATCTATTTGGATTTACTAAAAGGTGCATTCTCATCGAAGGTTACTTCAAGCCTAATCTCCGCTTTTAGGTGACCAAGAATGTATATCCTATAAGCCTTCAATGTGTCATTGTAACCAAAAAATATTCCCTTCCGTCCGGAAGGGTAAAATTTGTCCTTTTTTCCTTGGGAATGTGAACAAATACAGGGTAGCCAAATATTATGAAATGGATGACTTCTGGCTTCTCTCCTGAAAAAAATTCCTCGAGTGTATTGTTTTCAAGCACCTTGTGGGGACTTTTATTCTGCATGCACATTGTTTTCTTCACTTCTTCTACCCATATATGCATAGGAAGATATTTATCATGGATCATGGCCTTTCCTACTTCCATGATTTTCCATTTCTTCCTTTCAGCTGTTTTATTTTGTTGAGGGTTATAGGGAGAATAAATATCCCTCATAATCCCAACTTCCTTGAAATACTCCTTGAATTATTCTAAGGTGAATTCACCTCCATTTTCTGATCACAAGGTATTTATCTCCCACTCTGTCAAGTTTTCTAACAGATCCTTGAACTCTTTGAATTTGCCAAAAAATTCATTCTTTCATTTTAAAAAATAAATCCAAGTTTTACATGAGTAATTATCAATGAAATATAGATAATATGCATACTCATTTAGTGAATCTGCTGACATCAGTCCACATGTGTCTAAATGCACAATGTCCAAAACTCCTTTGGCTATTTTATAGCTATTGGGAAAGGATTCCTTCACATTCTTCCCTTGTGCACATCCTTTGCACAGAACATTTGGTTCTGCTTGGATTTCTGGAAGACCTATCACCATTTTTCTCACAACCAGAAGAGCTTTGTAGTGTAGGTGAGAAAATGTCCTATGCCATAGTTCACTAGGATTCACAATATCATGAACCATTTTGGATTATGAATGTCCTTTTAATTTGTAGAGTCCTCCTTCTTCAACTCAAATCACTACTGCATCATCAAGGGTATGCCCTCTATGCCACATAAGAACTTGACCATTAATAAACGATACTCTAAATCCTTTCTTGTTCAATGCTGAAATTTAGAGAAGATTCTTTTTTTAAACCTGGAACATAGAGAACTTCCTTCATCTTCATTGGCTTGCATGACTTTAAATTTTAGGAACATTGTCTGACACCATTGATTGGATATTGATAGTCATCACCCAATTTCAACTTGTGAGGTGAATCTTTGTGAATAAGTTTAGATAAGGAGTCTTCATAGCCTATCATGTTCTTGGAAGAATCACTGTCTATCAACCAAGTATTACTTCCATGAGTAATAGTACCCATGAAGGATGAGATAAGAACATAAACCTCATCACTTGATTCATATTTCTTTGCAACCTTATAGGGAGGCTCGTCATCTTCAACTATGTGAGCTTGATGCCTATTACTTCCTTTCTTATTCTTAATTTCCATAATGAGGGGGCAATCCTGAACAAAGTGTCCCAATTCCTGACAATAGTAACATCTAATATTTGAGATGTCTCTTTGACCCATCTTAAACTTCTTAGGTAAAGAATGATCCTTCTTGTTCTTTCCTTTCCTGGTGTGGGCGGATAGGGGTTGATATTCATCTGTCATATTTTTTTCTCTTGTAGTTGTCCTAGCTTCTTCATGGATACAATATTCCCAAAGACTATTGAACTTGGGAATCTTCTTTATTGAAAAAATTCCTTTGATGAATGCATGACATTACCTTGGGATGCCATTCAAGGTAGTCATCACCATCTCTTCCCCTTATATTGAGTCACTAATGGATTTTATCTGCTCCTTTATTTGATTCACTCTTGAGAAGTAGGAGTGAATGGTTTCTGAGTTCTACATTTTCACATTCTTCGTTTTATGTTGCTTCCCTAAAACAGACAAGTTAAGGTTCCCATAATTTTCTTTGGATAATATAATGATGATATATGATGGATAAGGTGGTCCTTAATGGAGTCTGCAATAATCCTTTTTTCTCTCATCATGTCCTTCTTATATTTTTTCTTATCTTCATCTTTTTGAGATTCTTGAACCTCTTCTATAATGAAATTATCCAATTCATGTTCTTCAACTAGGAGGGTTACTCTATACTTTCAGGCCATCAATTTATCAACTCCATATAACTTCTCATCGATATTTTTTCTGGTATTTATCCTTCCTTCTAATGGTCTTGGTTTGTCTGAAAATTGTCTCTAGACTAAAAATGGCTCCCTTTTAGGCTTCTAGATCTGCAACTGGCTTCTATTAAGGCCTTCTCTAATACCATGTTGGAATTTTAAATTTTTTAGTTACATTATTAGAATTACTTAATCCAATAGCAACTTTAGTAAGATCATTGAAGTATAGAAAATCATAGATACAATAGAACACAAATGTTATCCTAGGAAATCCTCATGAGGGAGGAAACCCAACAACCAAAATCCTCAATATTTATTCCTTCAACCAATACAATGATGTGTTATATCTCTCCAAGAGATACCAATACCAAAACACCAAAAGATCATGTTGCCAAGACTTGTGCGGTACAACTTATTATGTGCTCCAAGATGAAAAAGAGAAGTGTGTGAATGTGTGTCCAAATGAGAGGAACATATCCTCTATTTATACACAACAATGTCTCTAGAAGAGACATGAATCTTGAACTAACTAACCCATAATAAGTCAAATAAGAATAATATAATAATTTATATTAAGCGGACTTGTACAATATAATTATAACAACCTTTTAAAAGTTTGACTGAAACAAATATACAAGAATATCTTTGGTAGTTACACCAAAAATATTAACAAGAAGGAATAGGACAGGTTCAAAACATCCCTGGGGAAAAAGGAGAGGTCGTGCAAGAAAAGGGAGGATATACCATTCAAAAAGAGGAAGAATGCAGGAGGCTCTCCAGATCAAAAGAAGAACTGGAGGATTAAGTTGTTTTGGTTACTAGAGAGAAGCAAAGGATAAATTCGGTCTCTAAGAAAGATGATAACTGAAATGAATGCACTAGCATGTGAAATATAAAGATCAAAGATCTCATGGAAGAGTTATGAACTGGAGCATCGAAGACCCGAAACCCAGAGTGGAGAAAAATAGGGTCACGGAATTGGTGTTGGCTGGAAAGAAATCAATGAAGGAAGGAGAGGATGTGGAGGGATTGTGTAATTGTAAAGGGACTCTCTTGCACATAGGAAATATAGCTAGGAAGGCATCTAATAAACCCCATGGAGGCCCTGATCTCAGTGGGGAATAAGGGATAATTCTACTACTACCAGAGAGGTGGAGGAGAGTAACCTCCCTAATACTGTTATTGAGTTTGGAAAGAGAACCCAGAAAACCTAACTTGAGAAGAAGGTCATGATATTGATGCTGAGAGAGTACCTGATAAGCCTCGCAGAGGCTATGACAGAGAGAGAATCCCTGAGAAATTTACAGATGTTTCCCTATGGATATCATGGATTGACATGAGGGTGGCCATAATGCTAAGAGTGAATTCATATGATCCTATAGTTGGGTGGAGAGGCAAACACCCACATTCAATTGGTTGGTCGCAACTTGTAATGGATAAGTATTTCATATACACAATGCACTTGATTTGAAATGCATGATTTGAATTCTTTCATTTGTGATATACATGTAACTCCTGGATATAGGAGGGTGATGGTATGATATTATGTAAAAATATGCCTCATGTGAAATTGATGGTAACAATGGTTATTGTTCTTTTGTAAACTTCTGCAATTGAATGGTTGTAAGATGATAATTTTTAGACATTGCACTGATTGGAAAATACTCAAGGTGTTTTCCCAAGGGTCAAATTCATAGTTCTATAGTCGAAACAAACTCCAAGGGACTACTGCAGTTTTTTTGATCCCTCAAAACTACCTTTCCCTGTTATATAATTTGAGTTATGTGAATGGAAGGTGCTTCCTTCAAACTAGTTTTTGAAGAGACCATGGGTTCAGTCCCACGACCTTAACCAAATCTTGGCTAAGAGTTATGAGTGTAGCCTTTGGAGCTTGACAAAGTTCCATAGGAACAGGACCATGGAACTCTTCACTACACTAAAAAAGGAGCTAAGTTATTTGGGACTCCAAGAGTTCTAAGCTCTGAGGTGAATGAATATTGCAATGTCCTAAATATGTTAAAGGTGACCTATCAGATGGGTAACTTGATGGTTGACAGACAGTTGGAGGTCATTTACTTGTTATTGTGGGATTCATCCCCTTGTTAAACCCTAATCCACTTCTTGGTCGTGAAGTAATGTGAGCCATAGATATGAGGATATTCAGGATCTCCCCTAACCGTTGGATCTATGTTATTCTTAGTTCAACATTGACCATTCCACGAGAAAAAGGGTGTTAAATGGTTGGAATCCGTGAATGTCTAACTCATGAATTAATGAGAGTTATGTATCTAAGGATACTTCAAGATCGTTATTTACCATTAGATCGATTGTTAGTGTAAGGATAGAGTAAGGGAAGGGATGAGCAACAATAATAGGTTATTATGCCTTATGATCCTCCCAGTCAGTTACCCCCTCAAATAAACACTTAGGATTGTGTGGATCGTGAGAGCACGAAGCCACTAATCCCCATTAGACATTGGATCAAACTAGAGAATATTATGGGTCGTGTGATCATTATTCGTCTCTCCACCTAAAACCCACTTTGGGTGATTCATGATGCAAGGTGTGGAATTTTCCCAAAGGCCGAAGGCTAGAGTGACGTCAGTAAACGATGTGGCCAAAGTACATGGTGGAGTCTGACCATATGATAGAGATGACACATGTCATCTCATGGCTAAGCCATCTTGCTTACTGACTCATCGCATATGGTATAAGGTCATAGATATGGGTGCCATGTGTCAATGTGGTGTCATCGCCACATATCTTCCAAGTGGTAGAAAGTAGTAGGGACACTCATGCAGAATGCCCCATACACAAGAGGGACCTACTCTAGGAGTTTGGAACTTCATAACTCTAGGTGTTTGGACTAATAATACGCAAGTTCCAGAAGGGTCAAAGGCCATATCCATGTAGTAGGACTATGGGGTTCAAGACTCCAAAGGATTTGCAAATAGAGAAAAGTGGTTGAAGTACCGAAGTGCCGAAGTACTGAAGTTTCCCTGATTGTAGTGTTAAGATTTGATAGGATGGGCCTGTGTGCATCATGGTGATGTGGAATTTCTAGATATATCCATGTGTTATCATGGGACTTTAAATGAATTAGATGTGGGAACCTACTTCTCTAGTCAAGTCCAAGTGATGTGTTAAGTGTTGGTAAATCTTAATTGTTAGATTCAAAGGTGGACAAAAATCCACCATATATTTTGGAGTAGAGAGAGAGAGAGGCTTTGGGACTTTGGGTCTCTGGGAATATTTAGTGTTGTACAAAAGAGCACGGAAAGGAAAAATTCCAGAGGACTAGGTTCCAGTGCCGGTCACATGGTAAGGGAAAATGGAAAAACAAGAAGCATCGAGGTTGGGGAAGTGAATAAGTCATGACGAATTGGCAAAGACTTTCCTCTGTAAACCCATGTTTCATGAGCATGTCATTTACAAAGGATGATGATTGAGGCCATGACAGTTCCATGTTGGATGGTATAAGGAAAATGAAGCCACTTGGATTCCATACAATAAAGGAAGCGGCCATTGGCCAATGGCACCTGAAAAACTTCAAAATGCCATAAATATTGAACCAGGACCTAGTTTTAGACGAGTTTATAGTCATTGGAAAGCTCTTAGAGAACATAAGGAAATGGTGTTGTTATCTGAGGGATTCAAGAAGCTGCGAAACTGAGGAAAAATTTATACCCCATCCCTTAAAAAGGTACTTAAGGGTCAAGTGTGTTCCATCTCACCTCTGAGACATTCCTTGGTGTTTTCCACCCTTAAATGGACCTTATCTTTTATGGATCCACTTTTATCCCTGATTTTGAAATGATATGGCTCAAATAATGAATTTTCTTCTGGTAGAATGAGCACTTTCTCAATGTGGAATACAATTGATTCTCTCTTAATACCTATAACATAATCCTCAAGTGTTTCTCATGCTCTTATTTAGACTTAAAATATATAATAATTTCATCCAAGAAGACAATGAAAAACTTATCCAAGCAATCCCTGAAAATACCATTCATTGAAAACATGAAAATAGTTGGTGCATGTGATAACCCAAATGGAGACACTATGAAATAATAATGGCCATACCTTGTTCTGAAGGAATTCTTGATAATGTATTCTTCTTTAATTATCACTTGATGATATCTTGGCCTGAGATCAATCTTAGAGAATATATTATCATCCTTCAGTTGATCAAAGAGGTTGTACATCCTTGGAAAAGGATACTTTTTCTTCACATATACCTTACTCAAATTTCATAATTCAATGCAGATACTCAAGTTACCATCCTTATTTTTCAAAAACAACATTGGGGAACCCCAAGGTGACACACTTTTGCATATATAACCTTTCTTCAAAATCTCGTCAAATTGCAGTGGCAATTCTTTCAACTCTGGTGTACTCATCCTATAAGGAGTCTTAGATACTAGGTGTTGGTCACTATAATTTCTTATTTAACTAAACAATCAAGTGATACATAAATTATCAACACAGGGAAGTCTGTTTATTTCAAAGGTAATCACGCATTGTATATGCTCAATCTCAAAAGAAATCTAGAGTTGTAGTAAAAATACACTAATCACACCTTGCCTTGAACAAACTAAAGTTCTACTTTGATTTACAGAAAAGCAACCTACCAATTGCAGAGTTCAAAGTTTAAAGAAATGATTATCCAAAGAATCTTGGATTACATTTAGAAAATAACAACCTAGGAAAGAAGTCCTTCAAGATGCTGCAAAAGGAAAGACCAATCATTCTGTAATAGAGAACAAGACCCTATTCCCCAAGCAGGAATCTTCAACACTTGTTTACGATCATCATACTTTCATGAAATCATTGCTAATTGAAATGATTGACACACACTGAAGAATAACTATCCTTTAACAGAGAACAAGACCCTATTCCCCAAGCAGGAATCTTCAACACCTATTTCTAATCATCACACTTTTCATGAACTCATTGCTAATTGAAATGATTGACACACACTGAAGGCTAACTATCTTTTAACAGAGAACATGACCCTATTCCCCAAGCAGGAATATTCAACACCTGTCCCTGATTATCACAATTTCATAAATTCACCAAACATGATTGCTAACTAGAATGATCAACATTTACCCAAGCATGAATTATATGAAAACAATGTAACAACCAGTAAAGCAGAGTTTCAGCAAGACAGAGATCAGTAAAGTAGTGTTTCAGTAAAACAAAATTTAATCAAGACATGTATAGAAATAACACTAACACACTACAAAGCTAATGGGAGAATATTGTGAAGAAGGTGGGCCCTCCCTTCTCACAAGATTCCCCTGAAATGAAAGGAACTAGAGAGAAATGCTCAGAACAATCTTGTATTCATCTGTCAACTGTATCATGTTACAATGTCTGAAGTAAAACACGTCCTTCTCTCTAAATCCTTTCTTATCCTCCAAAAATGATCCTCTCTAATGATGGTTTCCTCTTATTTAAAGAGGAGAATCCCCTCGATACAATTTGATCATCAAATTACATGTGCACATATGTATCCTATTCTTAGTCAGATCAAATCTCTATACAGGAATAGGATATCCTAGTCTTCCGTAATAGAATTCTATTACAATAGTTAAAAAGGTGTTGAGTGAGGTGTTGTTGTTGCAGCTGGAGTAACAACTTCCTTATTTATCTTCTTGCTACTGTTGTTGTATGTTGTTTTAGCATCGCAAATCGCGAGTTGTTTCAACAACAGGATTTGCGTTCTGACTGTTTCAGCAACGTGGTCTCACACAACAGTGATGGTTAATTTTGGCTCAAGGTGTGGCTGTTGTGGTCAGTGTAACAACTTTGTGTTGTTGTTTCAGCATTGTAGACCACAGAGAGTGTAACAGCTTTTGTGTTAGTTGTTGTTTCAGCATCATAGACCATGGAGAGTGTAGCAGCTTCTTCTTGTGTGAGTTGTTGTTTCATCATCATAGACCATGGAGAGTGTAGCAACTTCTTCTTGTGTGAGTTGTTGTTTCAGCATCGTAGACCACGAAGAGTGTATCAACTTCTTCTTGTGTGAGTTGTTGTTTCAGCATCGTAAACCACAGAGAGTGTAGCAACTTCTTCTTGTGTGAGTTGTTGTTTCAGCATCGTAGACCATGGAGAGTGTAATAGCTTCTTCTATGTGAGTTGTTGTTTTAGCCACAGGGTTTACGTGCTTTGACTGTTTCAGCAACATGCCTCAATGCTAATATGCAGTTCGAACTGTTTCAACACTTATATATTTCTAATCAATGGTTAAGTACGAGAGTAATGTAAAATTATATGCAAAAAAGATTAAACATATAGTAAAGAGAAGAGACGTTATATACCTTTGGAGAGATAGGGTAAGGTGATAATATAAGTTTAAATGTGAGTGGAAAAAGGATGTAATGGTAGAAAAAATTGTGAGCAAAAAGTGTGAGCAAAAAGGTACATTTTAGGGTACTAACATCCCCCCCAACTTAAAATGTTGCATGTCCTCAGGAAACTTCAATCTGAATCAGAATCTAGATACCAACTCTAAGCGTGCAAGTTACTTAAGCAGTAGCTGTGGAAAGTGTTGTCTGTTGGAGCTTTGAATCCTTGAATCCATTGTAGCCTTTGCCAAGCTGTTGTTTCGGCCTTCTTGGGCAACTTATAATGAAATTGATATTTCTCTGTTGGCATCCACAGGATAGGAAAATGAAACTGATAACCTATCCAGCTTTCAGCACATTGCTGAACACACTTGATGTAGCTAGGTACCCTAGATATTTTTGTCTCAAGATTAGTGGGGCTAAAGGGATTGTGTTCCTGTATTTTCTCAGTAGATTGTTGCCAAAACATGTTATTTGCTTGTAGGGAAGCAATCTCTATGGATTTAATGAACTGTTGACAATCCTGAAGCATTGTTGTCTGTAGTTGTTGAATGTGTTGAGTCATCCCTGGTTTCTTCAAAAACTGATAATACTCTGTAACAAAGGTGGCAACATTTTGTGGTTCTGGCCATATCTAGAGAAGGCGGTTATCCTCATTATGTTTGGAAACTAGGAAGTCATCCTACCATATAATATGATTGTTAAGGAAGGAGGTGAGTGCCTGAATCTGGATGTCACTGACAAGAGGGTTAAGGTTAAGATGTTGGTTCATAGGGATGGCCTCATTATGAAAATATACCTCACAGAGGAGGTGCTGATCCATAGTAGAGGCTTCTGCAAAAGTCTTAACAAAATCTGTTGGATTTAACACTGCTTGGGGTTTGCCTTCTTTGATTGATTTAATTTGAAACAATGTAAGTCGTTCCATGAGGAACAGAGAGTAATTGTAGCATTGTTTCCTTGCAGCCAACAACTTTTGTGCCAAGTCAAATATTAGGAGCAATCTGCCTTTTATCTCTTTATTCTGTTTCTTATAGGCACGATATTCCTGACGTGTTTTCTCCAAATATTCCCAGTTTGAATAGATATGGTTTAGCCAGATTAGTCTGTGTTCCTGTAGACTTTTGCCCTGTGTAACAATAGACTCTTTTTTCCATTTGTCAATTATTGCCTGCTCATCCCATGGTTGAGTTTGTGTTTCAGTGTTGCAAGTGGTAGGCTGAGGTAGGGTCTGAGTGGCTTGTTCCACAAAGGTGTGGGTATTGATCTAGCTAGGAGGGGCAGCTTCATCAATAGGAAATGTTTGTACAACTTTATTAACAAAAATAGGGGCTTCATATTTGACAATTGTTGTAGGCCAGGGTTCAGTTTTAATTTTGGAAGGTCCTACTGGTTCTTGTGTAACAGCAGGGCATTATTCTTTGACTGCAAAAGTCGTAGGTGTAGGGGAAGCTCCTGGCATTGGAATTTGAATTACTTTGTAGCCTGCTTGATAGTAGATGTCCCCACATTGACTGCACATATACTCTCTACACGGATTCTTTGTTGTATTTTCCTCTGTCATGGTCGCTATGCGAGCTAGGGTGTACAATTTAAGTTCCTTTTCATAGGATTCCTTTTCCATGGCTAGATCTTTCTTGTAGGCTTCCAGTTCATACCTTAGGAACTCATTTTATTGTAAGACAGAGACCATTGTTGGTTTTGGTTGAGGGGTGACTGGTTCCTGTGTAGCAGTCACAGCCGCACTAGCTAGTTCTTTTGGAGAAGCTACATGATCGACAACTGATTCTTGTGTTTCAGCTTATTGATGTAAAGAAAGTAATGTTGCAGCACCTTGGGCATCTGATTCCTGTGTCTCGATAACAAAATCAACAGCAGGTTCTTGTGTTTCAGCTGTAGTTGGTTCTTGTGTGACAGTTATAGATGGTTCTTGTGTTTCAGCTACTGAATGAGTAGCTGGTTCTTGTGTTTCAGCTACTTGATGAGTAGTTGGTTCTTGTGTTTCAGCTACTTGATGAGTAGTTGGTTCTTGTGTTTCATCTATTAAATGAGTAGCTGGTTCTTGTGTTTCAACTACTAAATGAGTAGCTGGTTCTTGTGTTTTTCAGCTACTTGATGAGTAGTTGGTTCTTGTGTTTCAGATACTTGATTTGAAAAGGATGATGTTGCAACACACTGGGCCTCTGGTTCTTGTGTTTTACTGCCCGTGGGTGGAATAGGTAAAGATTTCAAAATTTGGGGGGTTGAAGGTGTACGGGGTTTTAATCAGATGGGTTGGGGGTTTAGGGAAGTGACAGTAGTGGCTGCTCTTATTGAGGCCCTTGTTTGTTTTCTTTGTAAAAAGGGTGGAAAGAAAGGAATTTGCTTTCGTTTGCATGGGGGATTTTCCTCAGTGATGGGATAGGGAGAATTTTCTGGTTCAGAATCATCGCTAAGGATATGGATGATAAGAGTGGATGATTCTGGTAAAATGTGGGGATGGGCTTGGTATGGTAGGGGGGTTAATTGGATTGATTGGGTCTGTAGGCGGACTGTTAGGTACTTCCGGAGGGTCTGGATGGTTTTGTGGTTGTTGTTCATGAAGATTTTCAGGAATTTCAACAGCTTCTTGGGGGTCTATGGGTGGGTTGTTTAGTGGAGGGTTTTGTTGGGCAAAACCCTTTTGGATAATAAGTTGAGTGAGATGATGATGGGTGAGGGAAAGGGCGAGATTTTTATCCTTTTTACAGTAGTGCGACATATTTTTAAGACATTCGAGTAGATAATAAGGAATGTTTACCAATCTAGCATGTCGTAAATGAGACAATAGGACAAAATCGTACTGGTAGAATACTTGGTATCAGACTTCATAGGTAAGGTAGTGCTTGACAAACTTTACAACTTTCGGCCATGGAGGCGGCAATGAGCTAAGTCGGACACCCAGGCCTTTAGGTTCAATTTGTTCCCCTGGCAAGAGGAAATTTTGTTGGGCATTAAGAATGATATGTTTGTGGCTGAACCAGTGAATACCATTGGTAGGGAGACCCGAAACCTGTGCTATATCCTCCTCTGTAACCGGTATCCGAACCCCTTGAACAATGGAATGATCTTCCTGAATATTTTGAGTGAATTGAAGAACCTATTGTTGATCAAATCCCTGGAGCCTCTGGAAATAACCCAGCCATCCTGCCTACAGAAAAATTTGATAAACTTTTGGATATAGTTCTAACAGGTCTGTCATGGTGGGTTCGTGCCGTATAATAGGGCCTCCCATAGCTAACAACTCAGTAAAATGCACCGTTAAAGAGTCAAGTAACCGCTTCTGTGCAGAGTGAGTTTTTCGGGTGAAGGAATGCAAATGGTGGTAAAACAACAAAAGGATGGTAAAAAGAGAATGACGGTGGTCGGTTCATGTGAAATTATGGTATAGGATTTTGATATTTCCCCCCCCTTCAAGTATGGCTAACATAATGATTTTACATGAGTGGTAATTATGAGTTGGGATCTTCTCATTAACTATATTTCAATTGTATTTACATATAAAGTTTACATACCTCATCTTTACCTTTTTATTCGTACTTCAAACAAAATATAGTGCCTATCCATAATAATTCTACAGTAGCCATGGCGGAGACTTTTGATTTGTTAGAGGAATTGTATCAAGGATTTGTTTACTGGAAGGACAAAATGTAGTATGAGAGCGCAAAAGCTTATTGACAGAGAATGTTGAAAAGTTGGTGTTTCAGCAACAGGGAAAGAATAGAGAAATGTTTGCTGGAAGGGTGATGTTGCAGAATACTATTGAAGGAGTGGTGTTTTAGCCATAGAAAGAAGGGCGAAAAAAAATGCTGAACAATGTTGTTTCGAAAATGGGGAAAATGTGGACAGTTGTTGAACAATGGTGTTTTAGCAATGGGGAAAATGTGCAAATTTTCTGAACAATGGTGTTTCAGCAATGGGGAAAATGTAGAAAATTGTTGAACAGTGGTGTTTTAGCAATGGGGAAAATGTGGAAAATTTTGGAACAGGGGTGTTTCAGCAATGGGAAAAATGTGGAAAATTGCGGAACAAGGGTGTTTCAACAATGGAAAAATGTAGAAAATTGTTGAACAGTGGTGTTTCAACAATGGGGAAAATGTGGAAAATTGTTGAACAATGGTGTTTCAGCAATGGGGAAAAGGCAAAAAGTTGTTGAACAATGGTGTTTCAGCAATGGGGAATCTTGGCTCTTATTGAAGTAAGATCATCCTTTCTTAGTAGGCCTTTTCTTTGATCGGGAATCTGCAAAAATCAATTGTAACATGTTATTTACTAACAGGTATTATTAGTAAACAAAATCTAATCTAATACTAAAGAAATTAAATTAAAAAGAATTAATTGCAATGAGGGGTAGGAGCCCCCTGTAAAAAGAGGTAATGAGAGTCTGCCACACATGTGGCCTTAAAATATTCTTTGGAAATAGGGCACTGGTACAGATAGAGCCGATGACCATTTACAGGTAACGATGTTTTAGAGTCATCGATTGTGAGGAGCCTTACTGTTCCATTGGGGAAAACAGTGTCCACTTCGTAAGGTCCAAGCCATCTTGTACATAGTTTCCCTTGAAATTCTTTAAACTGGGAATCATACAGTAGGGCCCAATTACCTTTTTGGAATTTCTTATGCTTGATAGTTTTGTCATGTCATTTTGACCTTTGTTGTTGAATCATAGTTGTCTGATAAATGGCATCTAGTCTTTTTTCATACAATTCATTAAGCTGTTGCAACCTGGCTGTCTGTGCATCGGTCAAATCAAGGTTGATAGCTAAAGTAGTCCTTAAGGTTTTGATTTCAAATTCCATAGGAAAGATGACACTTTTTTCATAAACTAATTCATAGGGAGAGAATCCTGTAATATTTCTCCAGGTAGTTTTATAGGCCCATAATGCTTTAGGGAGCCTGTGAGACCAGTCCTTTCTGTTTTCCTTCACAGTTTTTGTAAGAATGGATTCTATTACTTTATTTGTGCTTTCCACCTATCCATTGGCTTGGGGGTGGTATGGTGTAGTCATTCTATGTTGAATATGATATTTCTGAAGGGTGGCTTTAAAACCATGAGAAGTGAAAGGAGGTCCTCCATCTRTAACTAATTCTCTCAGCACTCCAAATCTRTTGAAGATGTCTTCAAATAGGAAATATAGAACTGCTTCTTCAGTCTCTCTATGGAGTGCTTTAGCTTCCACCCATTTGGTCATATAATCTGTGCATACCACTATGTAAACTTTTTGATTAGATGGGGGGTTAATGGGTCCTACAAAGTCTAAGGCCCATCTTTGGAATGGTTCAAGTACTATCTGGGGGTTTAATGGAATTTCATCCCTATGATTAGGTTGGCCCATTATTTGACAACTATCACAAGCCCGGACGTATTTCTTTGCATCTTTAAAAAGTGAGGGCCAATAATACCCCATCCTGAGAATTTTATGTGTTGTTCCCTTATCAGCAAAATTCCCTCCACAAGGGCCATCATGACAAGATTTTAGTATATCATAAACCTCATCTTCTCTAATGCACCTTCGGATTTCTTGATCAAGTCCTATGTGGAAAATACACCCACTTATCCAACTATACCGAGCACTTTGTTGAATGATTCTTCTTTTCTCCCGGTGGGATAGGTGTGGTGGTAACTTCCCTGCAACCAAGTAGTTAGCGATGTATGCATACCAAGGTGAGTGAGAAAATGCTGCAAATAGATATTCATCAGGAAATGAATCATCTACTGGGGTATCATCATCAGGTGTTAACCGAGAAAGGAAATCAACAACTACATTTTCTTTTCCTGGTCTATCTACAATTGTAATATCAAATTCTTACAATAATAGTAACCATCTAGTAACTCAAGCATTTTTGATAGGTTTGTTCATTATATACTTGATAGCTAAGTGATCATTATGGACAAGAGTAGAGTAGCCAGTGATGTAATGTCAAAATTTATTAATAGCATAGATAACTGCTAAAAATTCATTTTCAGTAACTGTATAGTTAAGTTCAACAAGATTCATATTCTTGCTAATGAAATAAATAACATAAGGAAGATGATTTTCTTCTTGTCCCAAGATAGCTCCTATTGCAGTATCTGAAGCATTAGAGGATATATGAAAGGGAAGTGTCCAATCAGGTCCTCTTAGAATAGGGGTTGTAGATAACTAATGTTTAAGTGTATTAAATGCTTCCTGGCAAGAATTAGTCCATTTGAATTCGACATTTTTCATCAGTAAGACAAACAGGGGAGAATCTATTTTGGAATTTTTTTTGATAAATCTTCTGTAGTATCTAGCATGTCCTAGAAAAATTCTTACCTCTATTTGGGTTTTGGGAGTAGGAAGATTTTTAATGACTTGTATCTTGGATGGATCCACCTGAATTCCTTGAGATGAGATAAAATGTCCAAGCACTATTCCTTCACTCATCATCATATGACATTTTTCTGTACTTAAGGAGAGGTGGGCTTGTATACATCATTTAAGTACTTTCTCAAGGTTTTGTAGTGCTTCCTGAAAAGAAACACCATAAGGGGTAAAATCATCCATAAAAATTTCCATAGAGTCATTAAGCATATCAGAAAAGATTCCTATAACTGCTCTTTGAAAGGTTGTTGGTGCATTACATAGTCCAAATGGGAGAACTCTATAAGCAAAAGTTCCCCAAGGGCTAGTAAAAGTGATTTTATCTTGGTCCTGGGGTGAAATTTTGATCTGATTATACCCACTGAAACCATCTAAAAAGGAAAAAAAATTCTTCCCTGACAAACTGTCTAACACCTGATCAATGAATGGTAATGGAAAGTGATCTTTTTGAGTAGCTTTATTTAAGGATCTATAGTCCATACATACTCTCCATTTCCCGTTTTTCTTAGGAACTATTACAAATGGGGAAACCCATTCACTGTCTGATATAGGATATATAAATCCCGCGTTGAGCAATTTTTGAAGTTCTTCTTTAAGGATTTCTCTTAAATTAGGGTTCATTCATCGTTGAGATTGGTAGATCGGTCGACAATCTTCCTTGATATATATACGATGAGTACATAATTTGGGAGAGATTCCTTTCATATCTGTATAGTCCCATGCGAATGCTTCTTTATGTTCAAGAAGTAACTTCATTAATTGTTGTGTTTCAACATCTATCAGGTTAGGGTTTATGTTCAGTGTTTTGCCAGGTTCAATTTCTACTTGTATGCTTTTAGAAGAGATGGTGGTAGATGTTTGAGGTGGGTTTTCAGAGTTAAGGTTTTCCTAATTATCTGACTCCAATAGTGCAGCTAGTTGGTTATGAGTTTCTGGAGTCACAAAGGAGGGTTCAAAAATAAAATTATTAATTACTTCATCCTCAGTGGCATCTTTAAGTCTTAAGGCTTGTCTGATAGTCAAGATGGGTTGAGTAAGCTGATCATCAAAGTCTACCCATACCGAATTATCATTATTAATCAAGGGTGTAGCATGAGGGTAGAGGGTAAGCTGTTTAGTCTCGTAACTGTTGGAAATTGTCATTGAACCTAATCTATAGCTGATAAAAGCATCTGTTGTGGCTAGCCAAGGCCTGCCCAAAATTAGAGGGTGCCCCCCCAACTTTGTTTTAGGTTGTAATACCACAAAGTCAGCTGGATAATTCTAGGATTCCACTGAGATAATTAGGTCTTGTTGACGGGCGAAAATGACCGTCCGTCAACTGGGAGAGTGGAACCGGTCCGGGGTTGTCTAAATAACCCAAGCCGTTTGGTATGGACCACCCTGACGAGTTTAACGGCTCCGTTGGCCGCTCTAAGGTCTCATAAGGAAACCGAAGAGAAAGTGATTTAAGCTAAATGATCTAAACTAAGGAAACTAGAAACTAATAAAAACAAACTAAAACAAACTATACTAATCTAACTACAAATTACTAACTACTTATATACACACAATCTACTAACTATGATCATAATAACTCAAATCAACTACTTAATTGTCAGCTGCAATCATTCTTTATTCACAAATATACAATATGGA
>ML793161.1:0-11777 GCA_009831015.1 Picea engelmannii
TGCTGCTATTCTCTTGGGAAATCCTCTTTTCTCATCAAGAGCATACTAGCACCATTCCATTTGGGCAATCCACATCACCTTTTGAGTGGGTTAGCTTGGGATTCTTTCACCATTTCTTTCAAGTTTCAAAGTTGTAAGAAGAGCTCAATTGTGGGGATCCAAGAGCCCTCCTTTGGAGGAAGAAGGGACCCAAAGTCCTCTTTCTTCTCAGTGTTTTCTTTTCACTAATACAATCCTTTCCATTGGTGACATGAGTCTTGTTTGTTTCTTGTTCTTATGTCCTTATGCTCAACAGTTTAGTTGTTCTTTCCTTTCTTAGTTTAATTCTTAGCTTAGTCTTTTATGTTTATTTTTCTAACCCTTTCCTTTACTGTTGTCTTGCTTGGCTGACCCAACTAAGCTTGTAAGAACCTCTATTTTGTTCATTTAGGTGACAAAAGAGGTGCAACAATCTTAACTCGAGGGAGCTATCCTCTCGTTCTCTGCAGGCAGTAATGGTTGCCCTTCATTCAACACTGAGGTGAAGGACGATGACCTTCCATATTTATGGCTTGAGTCCTGGGCAGGCTACGTGGCCTCCCATTGCTATGTGGCACCCCATCCGGGAATAATGTTAGTATGTTAGAAGCTAGGAGTTTAATGATTCAGTAATTAAATATAGCAAATAAATTAAGGAGTGGGTGGGTTATTTCTACTCTTACCATGAAATTTTATACCAACCATATAACTTTTCACTATCCAACTATGCACTTTTTTCACTACTTCCTCTAGATTTATGTGGTTATATAAGTAATTCAAATTTGTATAGTATGGTTAAATGTTTTTTCTTTTCACATCTAATAATATTATAAACTTAAGTTCTCTCATAAGTGTCCAAGAAAATTTAGATATATTAATTAACATAATTATTGAGAGGAATTTATTATTCATAATCAACATAAATTTTACATTATAAAAAATAATTTGAAAAGTTGATTAATTTGTAGTCAATGTGCTTTGACTATTAAATAATTTGCAATTTTTTTGTAAAGTTTTCTAAATTCTCAAAGAATTGATTTATTAAATTGATTAAAAATAAATTAAAAAAATTTTAAATACAAATTTCTATTTTGTGATTGATTGTTAACTATGATTAGACAATTTTTATGTGATTTACATTTAATTGTCATATTTTAAAAATTAAAAAATCAAAAGTTTGTCGATTTTTTGTCCCCGCAAGTTTCGAACCGGTGACTTTAACATCACGGAGTGCCTTAACATCACACCACAGAGTGCCTTAACAACACACTTCGTCACCTACTGTCCTACACCTCGGGGACTTGTCATCTGTCCTTATTAATCAGAGCCATCAATTCTTATTTGTACACATGTCACTTCTATTAATTATAATTAATTTTAATATTTCAAACTTTTATTACTATAGTTATTTAATTATTTTATAATTTTAATATTTCAAACTCTTGTGTCCCCGAGGTGTAGGAAAGTCGGTGATGGAGTGTGTTGTTAAAGCACTCTGTGATGTTAAAGTCACAGGTTCGAAACCTATGGGGACAAAAAGTCAAGCCATGTTAAGGGTTGGTGTGGCTCAAGCCGGGTGCGATCCCCGGGTGATTTTGACGGCTTAGATGCCCCTGAGTCGCGGTTTCTCTGCCACGGGCTAATCCCGCAGGTCACGGATAAATTAGCAAACAAAAAAAACATCAAACTCTTATTACTATTTTTATTTAATATCAAAAATACTTATTAATCATGGTCATCAATACTAATTTGTAGGCGTGTTACTTATATTAATTATAATTAATTTTAATATTTCAAACTCTTATTATTATATTTATTTAATTATTTTATAATTTTAATATTTCAAACTCTTATTACTATATTTACTTAATATCTAAAATAATTAATAGAATTGACACTAAATGAGTATTGATGACAATATTTAACAAGTGTTGCATGGCAGTGTAGTCCCTACCAAATAATAAGCTAAGTTGCCATGTTGTATATGTCCACCCATTCGTTGTCTTTGTTAGAGGGCTAGTGGCGCCAAAACTATGTCATTTATAAAGTCACACATGTGTTGGTTTTATTATCGTGTCACCCGAAATTTAAAAGCAAGAGAGTGAAAAGCCTTGTAATCCATCGTTGTTATTATAATGTCCAGGAGATATATGTTTCAGTCAACCAGTATATACATCCTACATGAAATCTTTAGTCCACCATTCTGTCACATTCCTTGCTTTTATTTATTTGAAGGAGTAATGAAAGCATGGTGTTTTCAAGGTGTATAAGATTGTGATTAACGTTAATCAAAGAATGTGAGTATGGTAAGACTATCATGTTATAGTGTCACATCGATATAATTATTTTCTAAAATTCTCTTTATCTACATCACTTTCTCTTGGATCTATGTACAGGCAGTAAGGGCATTTTTATGCGTTGAATGGGTGTTGAAACCCTATAAGCATTGACGATTGGCATAAAAAGATTAGAGATCATAGTGTAAATTGAGAGATGATGAAGAAATCAAAATGAATTACAAACCAGATTGAGTAGCGACTGAGTTGAATTTAGGCAGTTTCGTTGTACCTGGATATTTGACTATCTGGATCCGGACTTTGTTAAAAGTCCGTTGAAAAATGATTTTTCGGATGCCTGCGACCTGGATGGAAGGTTCCTATGTTAGAAGGTTCCACTTAAATTCTGAACTATTGGGATTATCTAGATCTAGGCTCTAGTGTTAAAGCGATTAAAGTTAGAGATGGATGTCTGGCCCCTAGATGAGTGGTTCCACTGTCCAGATTTTGGTATTTGGTAAAGCTAATGAGGATTGGGTATGAGTTAAAGGTTATTGAGAATCGAGCCTCTAGACTTTAGGCAAATTTCCAAGCCATATTGGTTCGCATGTGATAAAGACAACCAACATCCACTAGTTGGATTGTAGACCCCACAACCCATACAACATTACAACTCAACAAAAAAATGAAGGTTAAGTTATAGAAAGGCATGCCATTGTGAAGTGGATCATGTGACATGGCACCCAGATCCCGTCTTAATGATTAAGTGGAGTTGTTGAAACATTTGGATATTTGGATCTCTGGATCATCTGGATCTAGGATTCTAAATAAAAGGTCATTTGGATTATTTCCATGTCCAACGGATTCCAACATCCATATTTTGTATTTCGAGATCTTTCACATCCAGAACAAAGCCTTTCGAGAAAGGTATGTATTTGGAGGTTTCCGCTAGCTCGACATCCTAGATTTTGGGGTTACACATTTGAGTTCCACTCCATAAATGCTGGATTGGTTGAACCAAAGGCTCATCAGAGTTTTATATAAAGATTGGAACAATTTAGAATTTCAACTTGTCAAGGTTTGAAGGTATCAAGATTTTCTAAGGTAAAGAGATTGCTACCACTCATTGAAACATGCTCAACAAAATTTTATGTTGGAATATGACACCCTATCACAAATTATCCTTTCATCTAAAATGTAAGGAGCGAAAGTTGTAGATGTTGCAGTAGACTAGCTTTTATTTAAATGGAAGTATTGGGCACAAACAAAAAACCTAATCGTGCATCTTCAATTATGGATTAAAGAGCCTCTTAAATTCTTGTAGAAAGAGGTTCAATTCATCTATCAATAGTTGTACAGGAAAATGATTTAATTTAAAAAAAAAAAATTACAAAATTCAATAAAACAATATTAAACATTGGAAAACACCATAAATTTGTACTCAACATGTTAACTAATATGTAGTAAAGAAAATGATTTAAACTTTTTTTTAAATTACAAAAATTCAATCAAACAATGTTAAACATTAGAAAACACCACAAATTTGTAGGCAACGTGTTAACTAATATGTAGTCAATGGGCAAACTCATCACTATAATCCCCTTGGCATGTACTAATAAAACATTTTTCATAAACTATATTGTGAAATTGAGTACAGTTGGATAGTTTATTTGTCTTTCCCTTTTACAAAATCTCTCTAATGTCATTTTTTTCCTATTTGTGACCAAAATCTATTTATCCCACAATAAAAATGTGAGGAAGATATCCATTTCATGTGACAACACTTCAGATATGTAAATAGGTTTGATTTCATAATAAAAAAATCCATCTCCAATAAAGATCAAATACTTATGAACGTCCCCTTTCGTGATTTGTTGAAGGTAGTGATTGAATGTTTTTTTGACATATTAGGAAAAAAGCAACATTACTCCAAATGTGTTGTCAATGCAGCACATGTTAGGCTAGGCGAGTCTATTCATAAATTGATTATCATTGACCATTCATTGATGGTGTGAAGAACGAAATCAAGCATTCCAAATGTGGAGTGGGCCAAACATATCTTACAACTATTTTATTGCTACCTCTCATTCTTCTTTGTGGCAAAGGCATGGACTAGTTGGTTATGTCAAATGCATGGACTAGTTGGGACTACCTGCCTCCGAAAACCTAGAAATGTTTTCACATAAAGTGATATTAATATGTAACATGATTATGTAATAATTTATGTATATTATATTTAATATATATATTAGAATTTTTTTAATTTTTGTTTTGATTCTATAAAAAAATTTAAGGAAATATATTAAAAACCTAAAATCCAAAAATAATATATATAGTAAGAATGAAATTCTATCTTTTTATAAATTAATTTATCAATTATTTTAAGTATTTAAAAAGTCAACCTATTTGCATTTGAAATAGCAAGTAATGATTATTTTGATTCTAAAATAAAGTTTAGGGAAATATATTAAAAATCTAAAATCCAAAACTAATATATAGTAAAAATGAAACTCTATCTTTTTATAAATCAATCTACCAATTATTCTAAGAATTTTAAAGATTCAACTTATTTGCATTTGGAATAGTGTAATAATCTAGATTCTTTTGGGGGATTTAGACCAATTGCCCTATGCAACTTAGTATACAAGATCATTACTAAAATAATAGCTTCCAGAATTAAAACCTGCCTATCTTTTGGTATTTCAAAGGAACAATTTGGGTTCCTTGAGGGAAGGAAAATCATTGATGCTATTGGTGTTGTACAGGAAGTATTACACAGTATAAAGGTGAAAAATACAAAAGCCTTAGTCTTAAAATTAGATCTCATAAAAGCATATGACAGAGTTGACTGTGGATTTCTTAGGTTGGTCATGTTACAGGTGGGCCTGAATTTGGAAGCAACTGATTGGATTATGGGTTGTGTGACATCAGCAAATTTTGCAATGCTGGTAAATGGTAAGCCTACAAAATTTTTCAAAAGTTCAAGGGGTCTGAGACGGGGGTGCCCTTTATCACCATTATTGTTTTATTTAATTGTAGAAGGTCTGAGTAGAGCTATAAAGGAACAGGTCCTGGCAAAGAATATTGAAGGCATTCCAGTGGCTAGGGGAATAAACATTACACACTTAATGTTTGTGTATGACATAATTCTCTTTGGACTTGGTTGTCTAGAGGAGTGGAAAGTTTATAAGAATATATTGGGATTGTTTTGTAAAGCTACATGCATGGCTTTTAGCCCACATAAATCATCTTTTTTAGAAGTTGGGTGGTCTTCAAAGGAACTTGATGAGCTGAAGGAATTGTTGTCTTTTGATACAAAACCAATTGAATCAGGATTTAAATATTTGGGGTGTTTCCTCAAGCAAATTGTTATACTATATCAGATTGGAGATGGTTGGAGAAGAAATTTGAGGCTAGAATTTCAAATTGGAGACATAGGTGGTTAAGCTTAGGAGGAAGGGTTATTTTGGTAAAATCAGTACTGGAAAGTATTCCAGTGTACTGGTAATCTTTAGCAAATATTCCTAAATGTAATCTAAATAATATTAGAAGAAGGATGTTCGGCTTTCTATGGATGGGGAATAAGTTAAAAGAAGGAGTACATCTGATTAGCTGGAAAAAATTAGCAAAACCTAAGAAGGTTGGTGGTTGGGGTATCAAAAATATTTTTACTTTTGGGAAAGCCTTAGCAGCAAAAAGTCTGTGGAGGTAATATTTAAGAAATATCTCAGGAAGAAATCGGTGAAGGATTGGTTTAGGGAAGGAAAGAAAAACTGGTTTGGAATCTCAAATACTTGGAGAGCTCTCATTTCGTCATATAACATAGTGGAAGATTGGTTGGTTGGCTTGGAACCTGGGCAACGGGAAAGAAATTAGAATTGGATCAGATCCAATGGTGGGAGCACACAGGTATTACAGATTGACAAAGAATTTAATACAATCCTTAAAGGATCGGGGCATTGAGTTCCTAGCATAAGCAAGCAAAAGACATCAGGAGGCATTGAGACAAATAACTTGGAAAAAGGTTGAGTCTTTAGGTTTGGTAGGTGAACAGATAGTGGAGTGGAATAAATTTGTGAAGGGCTTAATAAGCTCGGGTATTGATTTAAATAATGAAAAAGATACATTGATGTGGTCTTGGAATACAAAGAGGGGACAGGTAAATGCAAAACAAGCATATGAAGTGCAAATTTGGATGGAGGGGCGGTAGACACAAATTTCTGGTATAATGATGTTTGGCAATGGCAGATCCCATTAAAAATCAAACTTTTTGTTTGGTTATTGCTTGAACAGAAAATACTAACTTGGGATAATCTGGTAAAAAGAGGGTTTGTAGGACCTAGTATGTGTGCTCTCTGTGGGGTTGAAGGGGAAAATACAAAACATATGTTTGTGGACTGTGTTTTTACCAAAGATATATGGCTCAATATGTTAAAGCAATTAAAGTGTACAGACATTGGGGAAGGAAGACAAGTAATTGATTGTTACCTTAACTGGATAAAAAAAAAGGAAAATTCTAAAGAATTACCAAGTGTTATATGCTAGGAGATTTGGAAACAAAGGAATCAAGTAATTTTTGAAAATAGGCTTCCCAACAGGTTCAAAGTGTGTAACAGTATAATCCAGGTTATGGGAGGAACTTATATTCACAAGGTAGATAAGGGGAGCAGAATAGATAGACCACATGTACTAGACTGGGACTTGACAGTTGGCTTCTTTTATGGAGCCTCACAAGAAAGAGGAGCAAATTGTGGCACTGGTGCAGTTATTAAATGTCCTTTTCTAGGTATTTTTCAGATTGAAGATGAACTGTGGAAATGGTACAAACACAAAAGGGGAACTACTTGCCTTGTGGTGCATACTTTATTTTGCATGCTATAAAAAGATAAATATCATACAACTAGTTGGAGACTCAAAGATTATTATAGACTGGTTTACTAATGATTGTAACCCTTAGGTGATCTCTCTTCAGCCTTGGATGTCAAGAATTTGAGCGCTGGGTGGGATATTTGATCAGAAAAAGGCACAACATATATACAGGATTTATAATAAGGAAGAAGATGAGTTGTCAAAAAAATCTCTTCTCTTAGAAGAGGATGGTATATTTTATGTTGAAGAACATGATGGACATACTGACAATTTTGAAATATTAAAATATTGAAATATGAAAATATGTAATGGCAACTGGTAACTTTTTTTTTTCCAACATATTTTTGATCTGGTTACCTTATTTCTGAGGGAAGGTTGGCAGCCATATAATAGTATAGTTACTTTAAATTTTGTAAGATAAACAGTGAACAATTTATTTGTAACAGTTAGATAGACTGCCTCAAATGGTAGATTTATATGTATGCTGGAACCAAAATATTATATTGACTAATATAAGCTTTTTTCCTTTATTGAAAAAAGTAATGATTGTTCTCACTGCTAATTCACCACTAAATTATTATTAATTTTGCCACCTAAAAAAATTACAAACCCTCAACCTTCCACCACAAGTTAGGCGTTATGATATGTTATATATTAAATTTGTTATTTCAATTTCTAAAATTAAACAAACTTTACTAAATTATCATTAGTTTTGCCACCTTCTAATAAAATATTAAAAATTCACAACTTTTTTCTTGGCTTCCAGACTTCACATTGAAGCCCTCTAGTTTTAGGGGACTCCATAATCATTATTGACTGGTTGAGAAATAAGGGAGATATTCAAGCCATCTCCCTCGTGGCATGGAAGCACAGAATCAGACTGCTACAAACCACTTTCAAAAATCTCAATGATAATCATATATACTGTGAGCTCAACAAAACTATTGATCACCTTTCAAAATTAGCACTTCAGAAAAAAGCGGGAATCTTATCCTACAATCATTGGTTAGATGGACATGAGGGTCCCCCTCTCTTCTAAGATCAGTTTTTTCTTCATATATCCACAACAGACTTCATCGATTTGGAAGTCGGATATTTTCTAATCTTTAAGAACATCCATAATCAGATACTCTCCCTCGTCATCTCTCCTTATCATTCTAGCAGCGCACTTTTTCTACTTTTTGTTTAGACTTATCCCATATTTGGATAATCTCCTTATGTTGGATGAAAGACTTATACAGTAGATGGATATGACCGATATAGTAGATGGATATATTCCTATTTCTGCAGACATCTAATGGCTGTGTTTTGTAAATTTACAGTATTGAAAACATACTATATAATATATAGTTGAGAAATTTTCCCATTGGAAAAAAAAAACTCTTAAAATTGAATATGCTAAATTGCCATATCAATTTCTAAAATTAGAAAAACTTTTAATATCAAATTATATATATTTCAATACAAAATTTAAATTTCCTTAATTCATCAAAAATTCAAATAGAAAAGAATCAAACAAATAAGCACTACATGAAAATCATTAATTAATCAATTATTACTTGATTAAAGTTATATTATGAGTAGCTTGCCTAATTGCTTTTAAATGAATTAAAAGCAACTTATATTACTAAATCCAAGACTTTGTAATAGTGGTGATAGGGAAATGCCACTATCAAAAAGTTGTCTAGATTTTATTGTTAACAAATCTCTACCAAAACATTTTCCAAATTTTATTGTAATTTAATTTTGTTTGATGTAAGTGAAATATTTAAACTTTGAAGACGCATATAATAATATATAGTTAAATTATCCAATACACGTCATATAAAAAAGTTGTCTAGATTTTATTGTTAAAAATCTCTACCAAAACATTTTCCAAATTTTATTGTAATTTAATTTTGTTTGAAGTAAGTGAAATATTTAAACTTTGAAGACGCATATAATAATATATAGTTAAATTATCTAGCACACGTCATATAATAACCAAAACTGGTTGCACCCACGCGACACGCTTATCCTTAAATGTTTATCCTTAATTATGTTGTGCCCAAGATTCCGTAAAAGTAAAGGAAAAATGGTCGGGCCAAGCAATGATGACGTCACGTCTTATATCTAAATCGTTTTAAACTTTATGATTCTTTGTGGTAAGTGGCTAATTATTTACAAATGTTCTGAAATGTTTTTATTTTGCCTTTTCCACAGAAAAATTTCTTTTTATATTAATAAGGTAATATAAACTGGTCCTTACAATGAGTTCTCAAAACAAAAATTCTGCTAAACAGTGCCCTTTTCAGGAAATTGTAGCTAGCAGAATCTAGAGTCCAAAAGCCAATACATGCTCAGCAAAAAAAACCAATATGCCAAGTGTTGAGAGGAAAAGAAAGACTAACAAGACAATGGAAAGAGAATCCATAACGATAACAGCCTATTCCAAAAAACTGAAATGGTGCAACTAGTCAAAGGAATCAAAAGTCACATAATCTAATAAAGTTCAAGTGATAGAAGAGGACCCTCATGTTCCTCGATGCATTGAAAATAGTAGATTTTTCCAGGATCTTTGAGAAGTGTCTGCTTTGAGAGTCTATCAACCACGTCATTGTCTTCTCTATAAACATGAGTAAAAGAGATAGATTGGAAGTGGGAAATTAGTCTCCTTATTATGAGTTTATAGCATTCTAATGTAAGCACTTGGAGGCGGCCCTTCTCCTTTAACCAGTCAATGATAATCTTGGAGTCGCCTTGAACTTGGATAGATTGGATGGGCAATCGAGAAGCGAGTGTGAGAAGTGCCCAGGCTCCCAACAATTTCACTATGTTGTTTGTCCCCTGCCCACAATTGATGAGCCATTTGTAACTGCATTGTTCATCCAGCTTGATAATGCCTCCTACACCACTATTTATACCCAAAGACTCCGTTGCTCCATCAAACCAGCCAGTCAGTCCACTCTAATTGTGGCAACAATGTCCCTTTTTCTGATTAATATTTCTCAGAGTCACTTTATATTCCTGCAATGCAACTGTAACTCGATGGACCACCCGCTGAATAGATGAGGGTTGATCTTCAAAAAGTATTGTATTCTTTTCCTGCCACACAAACCAACAGATGTATGTTGGCAAAGTTGAAAGTGTTGCTATATGTTTATGCCAGGTATTGAAACACTCCTCAAGACTGGTGCCCGACCAAGTAACCCGTGAGTTAAAATGAAGTAATAGTATGTTCCAGACTGCCACAGTAAACTCACAGTCAACGAGCAGATGGTGAGTCGTCTCTCGGTTAGTTTTGTAGAGAATACAAATGCCAGGTCCTATGAAGCCCCTGCATTGTAGAACCTCCCAAGTGAGGATTCTGTTTTCGATTGCCAGCCAAATGAAAATTTTGATTTTTAAAGGGCAGGCCCAAGACCAAAGAGCCTTTCTCCAGCCATGGATTGTATGAGTCCATTTCTTTTTTTCCATCGCCAAGTAAAAGTTTTTGACCGAGGTAATACCAGTCTGGTCTCCACCTGTCCAAATTAAAGCATCTGGTGAATTGTGTAAAAGGACGCCTGAGTTGATGAGGCCGAATCTAAAAAATTTCCATTCGATCAGTAGATGCCCCGATAGATTTAAAGCTGCTCCAGAGTACCAATTTGTTGATGTTATGCCCACTCGGGTGTTCTCAACTGCCTAGTAGAGGTAATGAATCCCTTCTCTGTTGATAGCTTGGATAAGTTCCTTCGATAAAATCGTTGACTTGCCCATGCCCAAGATGCGATCACGACCAATTAGAATGTTGTGTCCCGTACCAGGTCTCCAAGCAATCCAGTTGAGGAGAATGTGCACAGATTTTAATAAGTGTAACCAAGACTGTGATCCTTTTGTTCGAGAGGTGCTAATAATACGAAGCCAATTGTCCATAGAAATGGCTGGAAAATATTTTGATTTCAATACCCGATGCCAAAGGCCATCGTGCATCAAGGCCCTCCAAAGGATGTTTGCTGCCAGGGCTCTGCCAAAACAAGGAAAGTTTCTCGGTCCCCACCTCCCAAGGGTCTTAGGGCGAGCAATGAGAGTCATGTTACAAAGGTGGATGCTTTTTTTTTTCTTGCAGCCAAACCAAAGAAAACCAAATATAAGTTGGCGGATCTTATGAAGGATAGAGGCAAGTATAGTTGATAAGGCCAACTAATACACTGGTTGACTCTCAAGAACCACTTTTATCAAGACTAGGTGGCCCTCGATGGACAACCACCGGTTACACCAGTGTCTAATTCTCTTTTCATATTTTTCTAAAAGCCATAACCAGTCCTCAGTCTTGTATCGACCCATCTTCAGAAAATATCCAAGATACTTGAATCCTTTTCTCCAGATCCTGAATTCGATAATGAAAATGTGCTTTAATACCATCAAGTACCTGATGACTGACACCAAACTGCAAGAAAGTAGTTTTTTGTGCATTGATATGAAGCCCCGTTGCACTACAGAAAAGCTGCAAGACATTGCTAATTGTTAGAAAAACAGGACCGCGGAGCAATAAAATAAAACAAATGCAGAAACAAAACACAGAAGACACACAATACAAGAGAGACACAGATTTACGTGGTTCACCCAGTGTGGGCTACGTCCACCAGAGAA
>ML793161.1:11877-48059 GCA_009831015.1 Picea engelmannii
TTAAGTGCCAAGCTCAAGCCTTCCATAATCAAAACAAATAATAAGGGTGAGAGTGGGCAACCCTGCCTGAGACCCCTTTCGCTATGGAAGAAATCTGATGGCTTGCCATTAATCAAAACTGCAAATGTCGCCGAAGTAATACAACCCATGATCCAGTTGGTAGTCGGAAGGCCAAAGCCACTCTGCAATAAAACCAGTCTGAGAAAGTCCCAACTGATAGTGTCATAGGCTCTTTTTAAGTCGATCTTGAGTATAAGTGCATGCAGTTTTTTTTCCTTGATGATGTGAAGGCACTCTTGGGTTGTTCCTATCGCATCTATAATTTGTCTTCCTTTTAAGAATCCAAACTGCTCCTCTGAAAGTGTGCATGAAAGGATCGGCCTGAGTCTCGTGGCAAGGATTTTTGTAATGATTTTGTAGTTGAGATTACATAAAGCGATTGGTCGGAAATCGCCAAAGGTGGCTGGACCATTCACCTTGGGAATTAAAGCAATGAAGGTTGAGTTAAGTGATCTGATGACAGCTCCCTTAAGGCGAGTTTCTTCAATGGCCAGTAGTAAGTCATTTGCAACCAGCTCATACAACAAAGTGTAGAACTCCACTGTCCACCCGTCGGGACCTGGGCTTTTTTCTTTGGTCATACCTTTTAGTACCTCAAAGATTTCTTCTTTTGTAACTGTTGATTCTAAGATGTGGATGTCTTCTACCGTAAACAAGTTTGGATACAGTCTCACTAAATCAACTTGATCAACTATAGTGTTTTGTTCTGGAGCTTTGTAAAAGGAGGAGAAGTGGAGCTTTGCTTGTCTTTTTATGGCTTCATGATCGAGATGAATTTGTCCCTCGTCGTCTTGGATTTCCCACAGATACTTTTTGTTGCGTCTGTGGCTAGAAAAATTATGGAAATACTTAGTGTTTTTATCACCATATTTTATCCACGTAGCCCTGCTTTTCAGGAGCCAACGTTCTTCTTCCTTAATCAATAGTTTATTGCGTTCAGATTCACAGTGTTTTAATCTAATATCCAGGTTAGAATTATGGCCAATACTGAGGCTTGTATGTAAAAGACCAATGTACTCTACTTCTAAATTTTCATAATGTAAAATTTCATATTGTTTCTTTTCTGAAAGCCAGAGTTTCACTTGAGCTTTTAACTTGATGAGTTTGGCAACGAGTCGGTGTTGTGCCCCTTCCTCTCTCGTATCTTGAGAAGAAACCCAAACTGAGTGAACAAGCTCACGAAATGACTCGTCGCCCAGATGTGCTGGATTAAATTTGTATGGATATGCAATCTTGTTGTAGACATAGTCCAGTTGGAAAAAAAACAGGTGCATGGTCCAAAACAAACGAAAAATTTACCCACGATCTGTACCTAACAGTGTCAGTCAGAAGAGAAGCTGAGAAAAAGACTCTATCCAGATGTTTTTGAATGCTTTGGCTCCCAAGTCTGCCATTGCGCCAAGTGGGCACCAGCTCTGTCGTCTGGACATCCACTAGCTGATTTTTAGCAAAGAGGTCCGTGAAGTATCCTCCCAGAGGATCTATAACTGCGTCGGCACCCCAAACTTCCTCAATGCTAGTGGTGAAATTAATATCCCCCGCTAGTATGAGTGAATCCAAAGTAAGCAAACCTTTTGCTTGAACACGATCCCAGAAAGCTCTGTGACCAGAACACAGCCTGTACGAATTGATGAGAGAAAGCTTTGTATTATCTGGAAGATGAGAACCTGTAAGCAGAATTCTACTTACACAGAGAAAAGATTCCAGATAAAAAATGATGGGATTCCAAGAAGTTAGAAGTCCTCTAGACTTCCCCACAGAGTTGAGAGCACAAACCATCCAAGAGGGATAGAGAGAGAAAAGAAATTTTCGAGCCTTTTCTTCGTTCACCAGAGTTTCTTGGAGAAAAATAATGTCGGGTTTGTTGATGTCTAGGAGTCTATGCAAAGAAGGCAGTTTATGGGGCCTTCCCACCCCCTTGATGTTAAGGGAGAGGAGGATCATGATTTAGCCCTGGCTTGGGCTTTCATGCCCCTAAGCGCCCCTGTATATGAAGTTGAAGCTGTATGCAGATTAGTATTTGATGGAGTCTTCCCTACCTTCTTTCGGGCACTTCGGGTTTTAATCGAAGAGATCTCCAATCCCAAGCCTCGAGACCAGGCTAGGTGCTTCTCCTGGAGAGTTTCAGAAACATGAGAGGGTTTAATGGGATGGAAAAAATGGGTCCCCTGTTGCGCCTCCAAACCCCAGAAGGTCAGTAAGGGGATGGTGTTAATAGTGTCAAGGCAGGTAGGTATCGTCGAATCAGTTTCAGTGTTGCAAGCTGATCCCTTCAAGAGGCCAAGAGGAATGGAAGAAGTGTTCATATGAGCGCAAGTCGAAAGTCCCTGTTGAGCATCTAAATCCTAGTAAGTGGGTAGTAGGTTAGGACTGTCCGAGTCAGTAAGGGAGGGTCCCAGAGAAGCATCAACTACCAGTGGAATGGTGGAGCCCTGTAAGACACTTGATAAAGGAGGAGTGATAGTAGGTGAAGATGGAGGCAAAGCTTCTGCCGACTGTGGAGGCTGACGAATAGGATAAGAAGGGGAAGAAGGTGTCTCTAACGAAGCAGGGGCTCGAAGGCTAGCCGAGGAAAGTTCAGTGGTAAAGGTAGAGAGAGCAGAGGTGGTCACAAAATTTAGGTTTGTGGAGTTTTCTAAGTAGTCTCTTTCCCAAAGTGAAAGCTTGGAGAAAAGTTTTGGGCAATAGGTTTTCAACTTACCAATGAGCATTCCCGAGAGTTCGCCAATAGGATCAGCTTCAACATCTCCTGGAACAGTAGTCATACCAACATCCTCCTCTTCACTCAAATAAGTAGTAGAGTGTAAATCATCCAAGTGATCCTCAGACCTCCCAAAACCAAACCTGTAAGTACATTCATTCCTGAGGTGACCCGTTTGACGACAGTGGGAGCATCGAAAGGGGATCCCCAGATAGTCCAAGCGTTGGATCATAATCTGTCCGTGCCACTCAAGTTCCAAAGACTCCATTAACCCTGCGTGAATGTCAATCTCAACCAAGACTCGGGCCATTCGTTTGTCCTGGGAGCTAAGACACTTTTCATCATCGACTTTGAGGAAGCGACCAAGTAGATTACCAATGGCCCTCAAAGTCGGCTTGTTCCACAAGTTAAGAGGAAGCCTGGTAGCAAGACCCAAATGCGTCGAAGGATGAAATATTTAGTGGCTAGATTGAAGCCTGTGCGCCAATGCTTTAACATGACGCTACCACCTTCAAATTCCCGGAAGCTGGAAGGAATAAGTTCAGCATCTTCCGGGGAGTTAAAGACTAATCCAAACTAGCTGAAATTGAGGGTCCAGTGCTTCGACAGATAGCCCAGGATTGAAAACCAGTGGGAATGCATCCAGTCGCTGAAAGTGGTAGAGTTCCTAGTCTTGTAAGAAAAACGTCCAACTAAAGCACAGAGTGATAGTTGACACGTTTCCTCCAACCCAACATCCATCCCAATCACCAGTCTTCTCCTCTGTTTCTTTGGCTTCCAGACCTTGCCCGAGGTTTTACTTCTCACAAATTTCGAACTGGGAATCACTGGAGAAGTTACCACTGGAGCGTGATCAGCCTCGGGAGACCCCTGTCATGGGCTAGATCCCAGTCTGTTGTTAAAGGGAATACCCCAGTTACTAGCCTTGCGTTTGGTGGATTCAGAAGTCGGGCGTCCCTCAAAGTGTAAAACCAGGAGTACATGACCAGTAAATAGAGTGTTCTTTGTCTCCACACTAGTGGAAGCCAAGGAAGAAGGCAGAGAGGCCTTAACTATAATGTTTAGAGTCTCATTAACATGATTAACTCTGCCTAGATATTTTCCCAGATTATCAATGAAGATATTTAAATTATCACACTCCCAGATCACCTTGTTTGAAGCACCCAAAGGGACGCTGGCCTCTCGTGACATATTCTGAAAAGCTTCCACCAATCGTAAAAAAGCCAGAAACAAAAGCAATTCTGCACTGAAACAGTGGGCTAGACTCCTGAGTTAAAGGCAATCAAAACAAAAAAACCAAAAAATGTGGGACCCCGATCAGAACTTCAGAGAAACCATCCGAAAGCTCTTGCCAGAGTGTCAGTCCAATACCACTCTTAGGAAAGAGGCAACATAACATGAAACCAATTGCTAAACTTAGACCTCCGCCATGAAAGTCTAAGTCCAGGTTCAAAAAAGTTACTAAAGTAAGTATCCCGCCTAAAAGTTCTTCCCGAGTCCATATGTGGTTCTCCCAAATTGTAATTGTTTTTAATTTAATTAATTATACCTCATGTGTATATTGTAATCGTTAATGTGAGCATTGAAGGCACTGCAAGAGCTCATTAATTAAGACTTCAGCTTCATGTGTGGTTATAGTTATATCATAACACCAGACTCAGATTCTTTCTTCGAAACCCACCACGTATTCTCGATTTTCCCACAGATTGCACATTACAGAGTGTATCTGCCACAGATTGCAGAGTACATAGTGTACAATATAGAAGTGTAGTTAAATAAATGAATTGTAATTAATCACTGACAAATCACTTAATGCTCATGTCTAATCATTCACGAAAACCGGCCGTCACATTAAGACTCTAAAATTTATATCCAATAAGATTTTAGATAAAAAATATTAATTTTATTATTTAATTCAAAAAATACCAACTATTATGTGAAATTTTGAAAAAAATTCAAAGTTTTAAAAATCAAAATAAATTAATAGTAGAGCAATTATTATAGTCCCTCTTGTTAAGAACTAATAAGGACATAAAGACATATGACAAACTTTTTTATTTTTTTATTTTTGATTTTTAAAATTATTTTTTTAAATTTGATAATAAATGTAAAATTATATAAAAATTGTCTAATCATAATTAACAATCAATTATAAAATAAAAATTTATATTTAAAATTTATTTTTCAATTAAAAAAATAAACAATTCAATAAATATATATATATTTTTTAATTTAAAAAACTTTATAAAAAAATAAAAATAAAAACAAAAATTTATATTTAAAATTTATTTTTCAATTAAAAAAATAAACAATTCAATAAATATTTTTTTTTAAATTTAAAAAACTTTATAAAAAATTATATAGCAAATTAACTACAAAACATTTACAATATACTCTTATAATAACTTATTACTATACTTGCCGCCGCTGCGGATTATATGAAATTTCATTTATCTTTAACTTATTACCTGGTCTGAGCCATACCAACCCTTAACATGGTTGGATTTTTTGTCCCCCCAGATTTCGAACCGATGACTTTTCAACACAGAGTGACTTAACAACACACTCCGTCACCCACTGTCCTACACCTCAAAGTACAAATTAATGTTTTTATTATTTTTAAATATTTAAAAACATTTATTTGACAATTTAACTTAAAATCTTATTCCAAAGTCTCATAATCGAGAAAAATGATTGATTCCGTGCCGCGTGCACCGAAATTTACGGAAAACTTGCTGGAGTATTCGATTCAAACAATAAATTAATTGGTTCCTCGGTTTCTATGACCCGTTATATACGCCGGCATCTTACTATGCCCGATGCTAGTGACCGTACCAAATGAATGAAGGCCAGGGTTGTAACTTGTGATAGAAATGGGGTGAATTAAAAACCGTAGGATTAGGTTAATGGCAGGATTGACTGGACGGCCATGAGGCCCCTTGCATGTTATCAAATTATTTTAAGTCTGGAGCCATCGGTGCCTGTCGCCATCATTAGTGTTTTTTTTCTATCATGGTTTTAACTTTTGGCAAAATTTCTTGGTCTTTCCTCATCAGTTCCTGTCGCCATCGCCATCATTAGATTTTTTTTCTTCTATCATGATTTTATTCTTGATCTTTTCTCATTTCTTTCTCTCTCTATTACTTTTTTCTCCTATTACTTTTCTGGTTTCTCTTTCTTTTCTTTCCAGATAACTTCACTCCCCTTTGAATTGGATGGTTTAATTAAAGGATATTAACACTCCCTGCCAGCTGTACCATCTCAATTTTTTAAGATGGAATGAGAACATTTTAATAGTCATTATACTATATGCTTTGTCCACATCTTTTCTCATCTCTTTCCTTCCCTATTGCTACTTTTCCTACTAGTTTCTCTTTCTTTTCTTTCCAGGTAACTTCACTCCCCTTTGAATTGGATGGTTCAATTAAAGGATATTAACACTTCCTGTCAGCTGTACCATCTCAATTTTTTTAGATGGAATGAGAACATTTTAATAGTCGTTATACTATATGCACTGTGATGTCCACTTTTGTCCACATCTTTTCTCATCTCTTTCCCTCCCTATTACTTTTCCTACTGGTTTCTCTTTCTTTTCTTTCCAGGTAACTTCACTCCCCTTTGAATTAGATGGTTCAATTAAAGGATATTAACACTCCCTTTTCTTTCCAGGTAACTTCACTCCCCTTTGAATTGGATGGTTCAATTAAGGATATTAACACTCTCAAATTTTTTTAGATGGAATGAGAACATTTTAATAGTCGTTATACTATATGCACTGTGATGTCCACTTTTGTCCACTTTGTATTATATGAGGGGAGGGGGAAAGAAATAGGCCTTAATTTTTACCACTTGCAAAGCCCTTTCTACGCTGTGAGTATTGTGGTTTCCGGGAGAATAAGCTTATAAAACTGTCGGCATTGCTGCGATTTTGGCTTTTTAGATGATGTAATCGACTTCTCAAGCTGAGCTGAGGTGAGAACATCCATTTGCTGTCAAATTTGGTGCAAACTGGCGGTATTTTACTTGTATTTTCGACTCCGCCATGTTTTTGTTTTTCTATTTTCTTGTACCCTTCGTATCCAGCTAATAGTCTGTCCAGCAAGTTGTAACACCATGCCGTGGACATCTTTGTTTGTGAACAAGTAGGGGTAGTACGTTCGGTTTATTGTGTTCTTCAGAGTTATTCAGTAGTGCGTGAAGTAATTTGGTTTAGTTTGATTTGGTGCTGTTTCTTTAAGAATTTTATTTGTTGTGGTTGCTAAAGGTTTACTCCTGGATAGTTTCTTCAAAACCTTTTTCTTCACCTAAGGATGGCTAGGATTATCGCGATATATTTCTTGAAAAGGCTCTATTTATTCTTAAATTCATAGATTCCTGTCTAAAGTTGGAGATTGCCTCTCTGTTTTTCGATTTCCCATACATTTCCGTAATTTTACGGTTTTTTTTAATGCCTAAACGAAACTCTGAAGCCTTGAAGTTTTGAAGCGTTTTCTGCTCTATATCTCGTGTTCCATAACTTCAACGCCTTCAAAACAGGCATATTTAAGTTCCTTGTTCGTTCCCCTCAAATCTCGGAATCCTGTAGTCGTTGTAAGGTCTTCAGCTCTCTCTGGCAGTTTTTGCGGAATTATATCGTGTTTTGTAGGATTTATACATGTATTTTTTAGGACTCTGTTGTTACTGTCTTATTGCAGTGCACAACTTCTAGAAGCTTAATGTCGGATTGAAGAATCAGGATTACAAACATTCGAATCATTTGAGAGTTGTTGTGCAAGGGGCAGTCTGTTTTGGAGCTCTTTGCTGTAAGGATGTGCCATCAGATTCTGTTCACTGACGCAAGATAACGGAGTCGAAGGAAGTATTATAATGACCGTACGGATTATAGTCGTCTTCCAACTTTTGCAAGTTTGTTCGGTTGGCTTTTGCTTCAAGTTCGTTGTGTTCGATAGTTTTTCCTTTCTGTTCCCATCTTCCCTAGTTTAGATAGCGGTATTATCACAAGAATATCTAAATACATTGTCTCAATGCTTATATTTTAACATACCCCAGTCAAAATGAAGTATTGAACAGAGACATGAAACCAGAGGTGTAGATTGATAAATTAATCACATCACTCTTTGGATGGAGTGGCTGGCAGGAAATCGGTACTTCAACATCCTCAGTCCCTCTAACCCTCTTAGCAAGGAAAGGCCAACTCCGGGTCGCGGCAAAAGCCAAATACTGTTTTGATTAGCTGAATTCCCCATGGTCCATAATATTTACACCGAAGGTGTTTCTAAGGGGAGGTTCCTCTCCGGGCCTTAGTCTTCGTCTGATCGATCAATCTGTTATAATTTGCAAATGCGGAGACACAAATATCACATAACACAATCAATAATATGCAGACAAGAAACACAACAATTTACTTGGTTCACCCAAACGTTGGGCTAAGTCCACTAAGCATAGGTATCGGGCTTACATCAATACAAAATTAGATTAGTTACACAACTAATTTTAAACTTGTGTGTTCATACCAAATTGGCAGATTTGGTTGAACAAACTACCACAAAAAATGCTCCACTAAATCTGGGAAATTTGTTGGCATATTCAACAATCTCCACCTTGACAACAATTAACTTGATACTTTGCTCCTGCTTTTGTTCATCACCTTTTCTGCAAGTCGAGAGAAGCCAAGCACCATGGTAGCTTCTCTAACAGTGTTGGTTTTGTGAACATGTCTACGCAGTTTTCTTTTGTATGCACTTTCTCAAAAGAGACTCCACCTTCATCGATGACTTGTCTTACAAAATGGTACTTGATAGGTATATGTTTTGTTTTACTGTGGTAGGTTGGATTCTTAGTCGAGTGAATAGCACTTTGACTATCACAAAGTAACTTTACTTTGTCCTGTATCCTTCCAAACTCACCAAACAAACCTTTCAACCAAATTGTCTCTTTGCAAGCATGTGAAACAGCTACATATTATGCTTCTGTAGTGGATAAAGCAACAATGTTATGTAGCTTTGACATCCAACTAATAGCTCAACCTGCAAGAGTAAAGACATACCCTGAAGTCGACCTTCTCTTGTCCAAATCACTTGCAAAATCAGAATCAACATATCCACAGATTGATTCACAACCATTGTTATAGGTAATACAGTAATCACTTGTGCCCCTTAGATACCGAAGCACCCATTTCATTGCTGCCCAATGCTCTTTACGTGGATTTGCCATAAACCTGTTGACAACCCCAACTGCATGTGAAATGTCTGGCCTTGTACTAACCATCGCATACATCAGACTTCCTACTGCATTAGCATATGGTATTCGAGACATATATTCATTTTCTTCTTTTGTACTAGGACATAAACTTGAAGAAAGCTTAAAATGGAAAGTCAAAGGGACTGAAACTGGTTTCACATCGTTCATACCAAATCTCAAAAGTATCTTCTCAACATACTTCTGTTGTGACAACCAAAGCTTACCATTCATCCTGTCTCTGAATATTTCCATGCCCAAAATCTGTCTTGTTGCTCCTAGATCTTTCATATCGAACGTCCTAGCCATCTGAGCCTTTAACCTGTTGATCTCAGTTATGCTTTTGCTTGCTAAAAGCATATCATCAACATACAATACTAAGATAATGAATATGCCATTATTCAATTTTTTAAAGTAGACACAATGATCATACTCACTCCTTGTATAATTCTGGCTCACCATGAAAGAGTCAAATTTCTTGTACCATTGTCTAGGCGATTGCCTCAGACCATACAATGATTTCTCGAGTCTGCAAATAGTTTTCTTACTGTGATTCTGAACGAACCCTTCCGGTTGTTCTATGTAAATTTCTTCATCCAAAACTCTATGTAAGAAAACAGTCTTAACATCTAGTTGCTCCAACTTCAAATCAAGCAAAGCAACTAATGCTAACACAATTCGAATTGAAACAGTCTTTACAATTGGTGAAAAAATCTCATGAAAGTCAATACCTTCTTTCTGAGAATATCCTTTCGCAACCAACCTTGCTTTGTACCTTTTCAACTTATCATCAACACCTTTCTTCAGCTTGTAGACCCACTTGCAACCTACAGTTTTTATGTCTTTTGGAAGTTCTACCAGGTCCCATGTAGCATTCCTCTCTAATGCCTTCATTTCATCCTTCATCGCTTATTTCCATTTATCATTGTTTGAACCCTTTACAGCGCCTTGATAGCACGAAGGTTTATCATCATTAGTACTTAAAGAAATTGATGAAACAAAATCATAATACCTTTTTGGAGGATTTTTGATCCATATAGACCTCCTTAGGGAAGTTTGTGGCTCATCCACAATCTGTTGACTGTCATCATCAACCATGTCTTCCTCTGCTGCAGGAGACTCTTCATGAACATCTTTTAAAACTTGTTCATGTTCACTTTCATTAGTTTCAAACTGAATTTGTTGATAGTTTGGTGCTTCTTCCCGTTTCATTTGAACATCTACATTTGATTTGATGAGAGATAATTCATCAAATATTACATCTTTGTTAATGGTGATCTTGTGGGCAGTAGGATCCCACAACCTGTACCCCTTAATGCCATCACCATATCCAACAAGATAAGCCTTTTTTTTATTTTGGATCTAATTTAGAACGCTGATGTTTCGGAATTAGAGCATAGGCATCACAACAAAAAAATTTAAGATTATAATAATTACAAGGGTGACATGTCCATACCTCTTCAGGAATTTTACATTCTATTGTTGTTGATGGTGATCGATTCATCAGATAACAAGTTGTAGTTATTGCTTATGCCCATAGTTCCTGCTGCAAATTGGCGTTACTAAGTATACTCCTTGCTTTCTCTAGAAGAGTCTTGTTCATGTGTTCAACAACTCCATTTTGCTGAGGAGTATAGGTAGTGGCTTTATGCCTATCGATCCCAAATTCCTTGCAATAATTCTCAAACTCCATTGACGTAAATTCACCACCATTATTTGTTCTTAAACATTTAATGGATCTACCAGTGCTCTTTTCCACTAAAGCTCTAAACTGCTTGAAAACTGTAAATACATCAGCCTTACTCTTTAACATATAGATCCACATTTTCCTAGAGAAATCATTTATAAAAGTTACAAAATATGATGATCCTCCATATGAAATAGTAAGGGATGGTCCCCAAGCATTAGAATGGATATAGTCTAGGATTCTTTCACTGGTGTGTCTTCCGGTTTTAAATCTCTGCCTGTTCTGTTTTCCATAAATACAGTGCTTGCATAAATCTAACTTTGAAGACTTTACACTAGGGAGTAACTTGCGATCAGTTAATACCTTTAATCCTTGTTCGCTCATATGACCCAACCGTTGATGCCACAGTTGAACAGAATCACTATCGTTCTTAGATATCGTTGTCGCATGATCTGATTCAGTCCTTCCAACAGAAATAGGTTACCAACCTTCTTTGCTTTCATAACTAGTAGAATTCCTTTGTGGACCTTCATAACTCCACCTTGAATAATAGTCTTGTAACCTCTCGTGTCTAAGACTCCCAAAGAGATTAGGTTCTTCCTAAGATCAGGTACATGTCTTACATCAGTTACTATTTTAACAGTTCCATCAAACATATTAATTTGAATGCTACCAATTCCCACAACTTTAGATGAAATATCATTACCCATGTAAACTACTCCATCATCTATAGACTGGTAAGTAATAAACTAGTGTCTATGAAGACACATGTGGTTTGAAGCACCAGAATCTAATAACCATTGTTGATCATGACGTGAACCAGTTCTAATTGATAAAACTTCATCAACTATACCTGAACCTGTTGTTGAACCTGTTTCGGTTGCATTTGCTTCCTTCGTCTCTTTTGGAGGCTCTTCTTTGGAGGCTTGCTGTCGCTTCCAACAGTCCTTCTTCGGGTGTCCAGATTTGCCACAAAACCAACACTTGAGCTTGCTCTTTCTGCCCTTAGACTTTGACTGAGAGAAATCCCTCTGACCATGTCCTCTTTCTTTAGGTTTGCCTCTGATCAGCATCGCCTCAGATGTAAAGGTTTCTAGATTGGATTTCTTCCCTGTTTCCTCAGACAATAAAGCTCCAACAATATCATCAAACTCAATACTTTTTGTTGAATTGAAACTAATAGAGGTAACGAAATGATCCCATGACGTGGGCAAAGAACACAATAATGTAATTGCCTTATCTTCGGATTCAAATTTCACTCCCATGCTATCCAACTGGACTAGAAGAGTATTGAAAGTATTTAAATGATCATCAATTTTCGTACCTTCATGCGCAAGTTGTACAACTGTCTTTTCAGAAAGATCCTGTTTGTCAAGGATTTCGTCATGTAAAGGCTTTCTAGCTTTGACCATAAATCGACTGTTGTCTTCTCCGAGACAATATTAAACAGAACGTTGTCGGTCAAACACAGGCGTATGACACTCAGTGCTCTCGCATCCATCTCATCCCAGTCTTCGTTTGTTATGGATGCGGGCTGCTTTGTTTTTCCCAAAAGCGCCTTCACCATGCCTTGTTGCACGAGCAGATCGTGCATCTTAACCTTCCAGATCTCGAAATTGTTCTTTCCATTGAACTTCTCAATTTCGAACTTAGCACTCTGCATCTTTTTCATTAAAGAAAACATAAAAACAAACATTGTTGCTTGTAATAACCAAGGCCCTTTCAAAAAGTTATGTGGAAGAATAATGGTTTAAATTCCACAAAGTTTAATAAAAGAGTTAATAATTTTAAACCAAAAAACCCTTTAACTTTTAAAAAACCTTAGAAATCCCACCTTTTAAATATTATATTTAATCTTAAATATAATAAACATTCACTCCATTAAAAAAAAGGCCTTTTTAAAACATCCTCCATGTAGCGCTAGAGCTCCTTGGATTATTCAAGGGGAGTGCTAGGTTTTAATTTCAACGCTTCTTGAGTGTGGTTGGGGTGCGCTAGCGCTCCTTGAGTGTTGATGGGGGAGCGTCGACACTATGTAGTGGATGAACCAGGTGCACGCCTTCAAGAAATTCAAAATTTCATAAGTGTGCGCGCTAGCGCTCCTCTAACACTGCCTGGGGAGTGTTGATGATTTTTTGCTCACTCAATTTACCTTCTTGCACCATAGATTTCACCTCACGGATCTCCAACGCAGTAGCTCTGATACCACTTGTTATAATTTGCAAATGCGGAAACACAAATATCACATAAGACAATCAATAATATACAGACAAGAAACACAACAATTTACGTGGTTCACCCAAACATTGAGCTACGTCCACCAAGCATAGGTATCGGTTGTCTTATTATTCAACTAATGGAGATTACAGCAGGCTCACACTCATCACACACACCTCTTGATTACACCATTTCCTCAATTCCCCTTTATGCCTCTACGGGCTTACATCAATAATGAACAGAATTAGATTAGTTACACAACTAATTCTAAACTTGTGTGTTCATACCAAATTGACAGATTTGGTTGAACAAACTACCACAAAAAAGGCTCCACTAAATCTACTCATATCTACTAAATTTGGGAAATTCGTTGGCATATTCAACACAATCTTCTGTCTCTAGGTATCTTCTTCTTCATCGACTCAGTGACTGATTCTAAGTTCCTTCTTCATCCCGGGTGGCCGCTTCCATGTTTTTTCTTCATCTCGGTCTGTCCTTTGCTTTCGCAACATAAAATTCCAGATATCCCCACACAAATAGAAGGTTCAGGTTCGATTCTCAGTGTTTTCTGTATGGTTTTATCTGAAAATGTCGAAAGCTATACGCTGGACTTGGTCAGTGACGTCAACTGGAATAGGGGATGTGCATGGCCTTCAACAGATGCATTCAAAGACATTGATATTTGAGTTATACATTCTTGAAGCTATTTGCCCAAGGCTTAAATTGTTCATCTTTCAACACTCAATGAACAAGTTCGACACTTGACTTGTTTAAATGGATGACTCGACTCACTGTTGAGGCATAGATGCAAATGAAGTGAGAGATAAAAATCCAGAGGTAATCGTTTGAGAATCTGAGGCATCCTTTCTTGTTTGGTAGCATCTATGAATCAACAAGGCCTTAACAATGGATAAGCCAAGTGATCGAACATTTCGTTGATATCAAAGGCAGAGATCTTCCTGAACGATCACTCAATATCAAAACTCTCCTTCAATGCATTCCATCCACTTGCTATTGGTCCAATATCCCACATAATAAGACTCTGATTACGGTCTTGATACAACTATTATCATTGTATACGGGTATATGGGTGGACAAGGATGAATGAGGTAGGACTCATGCGATCTATTTTCTGTGCTATTTGAATATAGCCAATTCAAGAAAGTTGTTGATTCTAAGAAAACACCCATTTTTTCTTCGTATCAACCTGCAACTATACTCCTTGATGTATTGGCCCAGCGTAAGTAAATAAGGGGAAAATATAAAATGGAAATTGAAAGGAGTTCAAGGTCCATTATGAACACTACTTGTCGATTCAATTTGTACTAAAGTTGTAGTGGTTGGTGTCCTCGTCAATTTGTGGCTCACTTGGTAATGGGGGAAAGACATGCAATAAATCTGTCAACAGTGTGCATTGTGACTTTGATTTCCTAATTTTGTTCTCGAAAGCTTCTTAGCGATACTTTTGTTTCCAATTTGAGACTATCTTGAATATTTACATCATTGGGCCTCTCGGAGAGAGGGCGAGAGTTTCGGCTTGCAAAATCTTTTAAAAACTCCTCAATTATATGGAAGGAAATTGTTTTTGCGTTTCCTATAATAGGTCACTGGCTTGCTTAAAATTGACTATAGTTCCATGACCATCAATTTCGAGTGTTCTATCATCAACCATCTTCAAGCTCCATTTGTATACCCCATAAGTTGAGTCCTCATAGTGAAATAATACTGATTGATCGATGGACCAGCTTGGGATCTACACAGTGGATGGAATGGCAGGGTTTAGGTAGGAAACACTAATGAGGTCAACAAAGAAATAAAATATATGTTAGATACGAACCCTCCGCTTCTTGGGGGTTCCTCCCTCGAGAACTCGCGGGCTGCTCAACATCTTGACTTGTTTTGATGGGCTGATATGAGCACTTAAGTTGTTAGGTGATAAGCCCTATCACATACAAAACCAGACGTACTATTCTTCAAACAAAATGACACCAAAGTTTGGCGAGAGCCAGAAAGTCGAGTTGCTGCTGAAACAGATAGAGTCAAATGTCCGTAAAGCTATTACAATTTCACAAGTATGTGTTCTAGATGGCAAAAGCATGCATAACAGGTGTCCAATTGTCGTTACCTGCATTAAATATCACATGCAACACTAATTATTATTACGTCGAAGGAGTTTATTATTGCATCGAAGGTGTTTTATAAGGTAGGGTTCCTTGATAGGTCTTGGTCGTCGATTCGAAGCCTATAACATAAGGCCATGCATCATAATCTTTACACTAGACTTGTCACCTATCTGCAGTGTGCAGTGTTTTCTACGACTAATTTCATTTGTTCCCTTTAATGGACATCACCTCCATTGTCTCCATCGACACATTGAACAGTACATTGTATTGCATTTGTTAATGCGTATATGAACATCACCGCCATTGTCTCCACCGACACAGTGGACAATGTTATGTATTGCCTCTGTTAGAGGGTAGATGAACATCACCGTCGATGTCTCCATCGACACAGTGGGAGATGCAATGTATTGTCGTTGTTAATGCATAGAGTGACTTGTATATGGATTGGTCTTTATTAGGCCAACATTTTCAACAATTGAGTTGCAACCTCAACAATGGAATTCTTTATCATCGTAATGGCCCCAAAATTTCGACTCCACGACCCTCGAGTGTTTTGAAAACGGTAAGAGCTCTCTTCCTTTTCATGAAGTCAGTGAGAGCTCTCTTCCTTTTCATGAAGTCATTTTGAGTCATATTTTTTTCTCAATGGTTGCATCCTCCAGGCTTCAAATACATGAGCAATAAACTAAATCAAGTACATTTTCAAGACCCTGAGAATGCAACATTTGAGAGCAACAATATATAATAATAAAATATGGGTTTTAATGTGTATCATAAAGTTCTCGACGATGGCTACACAATAGTTGGAGAAATGGTAAAACCAAAAAGAAATAGATGGCGAAGAGGTGGATTCGTCTGAGGATGAAAGAAAAGACGAAGAGGGATGTTGGGCGAAGCATTTAAGAGTCAGCAGTAGGCCAAGAGGCAACTCCTTTCTCTTGTTAGCATGTCGGTCTGTTTGTTTGCCTCCATGAACTCATACGTTTGCATGGACAATCACCATTACAATTAAGGTATGTTATCAAGTAAAACTGCATTGTATTGCATCTCTTAGTGCGTATATGAACATCACCGTCATTGTTTCCACCGACACAATGAACAATGCTATGTATTGCATCTATTAACGGGTAGATGAACATCACCGCCAATGTCTCTATTGGCACAGTGGGAGATGCAATGCATTGTCGTTGTTAATGCATAGAGTGACCTGTATATGGATTGACCTTTATTAGGCCAACATTTTCAACAATCGAGTTGCACCTTCAACAATGGAACTTTTTATCACCGAAATGGCCCCAAAATTTGGACTCCACGACCCTTGAGTGTTTTGAAAATGGTAAGAGCTCTCTTCCTTTTCATGAAGTCAGTAAGAGCTCTCTTTCTTTTTATGAAGTCATTTTGAGTCATAATTTGTTCTCAATGGAAGCATCCTCCACGCTTCAAATACGTGAGCAACAAACTAAATCAAAACCTCGAATTGAAAAACATAAATAACTAAGAAAAGGAAGACACCTTGCGAGAATCGCCTCGTCGAGGCATTTCTTGATCTCCTTCAAAATTTCGATATTTTCCCTCCACATCGCCTCTTTTGCTTCCTCGATCCATTGAATTTACTCCTCGCAGAGGGCGTTGAGGCTGGCGAGGTAGCGAAACTCAGCGTCTTCTTGGAGCTCTTATAGGACGTCGACATCCTACAGCTACATGGTGCTGCTGCAGAGATAATTCAAGAAGAAGACAAACCTTTGGTCGTCCCTGTCGATTCTGATGACAGAATTCTTGTTATTCTCGTCATCCTTGTCTAGGTGGTAGAGAACTAGGTCGACGAGCATGGATTTCTGATCCGCACAGAGCATCTTCCGCGAGGTTTCAGACACTGACCTCCAAACTGCACCACCATCCAATCGTTCTCGTCCTTGCAATTTCTCGGCTCTTCCTGCCAGTCAAAAAAAGTAGCCTGCATCATTAAATGCATTGATTTTCCCTATCAAATTCTAATTCTATCGTTCCTGTGCTTTACACGGAGTAAATGTGATTCGAATCGGGACTGAACGATGAAGAGTGTTTTCACCCTATGCTCGACATGTGACCATCCTGAGAGGGACTTAAGAGCTAGGTATCATAGATTTCTCCAACCCTCTAAAAAGCATAGGGAATACTAATTTTCCTTTTGTCAAATTTATGGCCCAAAACGCATTCGGAATTATTTATTTTTTTCTATCTTTTTGGCATATTGAACAATAAGTCATGAATAATGAGTTTATTTTGTAGCTTACAATTCATGTGTTTATTTTGTAGCGCTTAGAATCGCATCCGAAATACACTTTTCTGCAAATTGATCAATAAGTCATGAATAATGAGTTTATTTTGTTGTTACAATTCGTGAGTTTATTTTGTAGCTTAGAATCATGATTTTTTCTTATGGCTTTTAGGAGAGTTTATTTTCTAGCTTACAATTGTGACCTTTTTTGGCCACAACTTGAGCAAACGATATTTTGGTTTTTAGGAAAGACGACAACTACTGGTCTATTGTGCACTTTATATCAATGTTATTGAGATTGTATCTTGTAGAGTGGATTAATAAGAAATGTAACTTCAATATTTTTACATGTCTCTTTTTCCTCTTCCATTTTTCTTTGGAAAAGTCGGTTACATATTTGTGATTGTTGTAGGTGGGCATGTAATTGGGCAATTGAAAATATTTTGAAAGATGTGGAATGAATATGGACCTTTTTAAAGTATTCATTTTCCATCAAAGACAAAATTATATGGTATTTAAACAACATCACCACCCCAATTCACTTCAGTGTTTCCTTTCCCCATAGAAAGTTTAGAGTTATAAAGTACACGCATATTATATTGAACGATAGAAAGTTTAGACAACTTCGTGGTGTACAGTAGAACGTTTAGACAACTGTGTTCTTTTCTTACAATGGTTAATAAGTTGTTTTTCATTAAATATTTTGCTAAAACATGGTTAAAAACTTCAATCTTTATCGTACAAGACACCAAGTCATTCACAAAGAGGTGTTATTTCAAATAAGGTCATTGATAAAGCATTATTAAAGAATAGTATTATATGAGTTATTCAAAATCATTTATAAAATTTTATTAATTTGAAATATATATAAGAAATAAAGTCATTGAAAAAGTATTACTAGCACAACCACATAATAATTGTGGTTGATCAACGCCGAAAGGTTGATAAGATGAAAAGAATCCTTAAAAGAATATATTAAATTTTATTATTGATTAACAAATAAATGGTTGAGTTTCATTTATCTGGTGTTAATATTTTAATTTATGTTAATCACTTAGGTGGCAATCAGTGAGCTATCAAAGTAATTTTTAAATATGATTAGGTAAATGTAAAAAAGTAAACACATAAACGGATGTCTTTATAATAGCTAGGAAGTTGATGATTGAAATCACAGCCATTTATTTTGTGTTACTACTAAGAATATTCATTAAGCACTAAACCCCTATTAAATCTGCCCATTATCAATAGGTATACGCCTTTCGGTATAATTAAAGCATTATTAAAAAATAATATTATATAAGTTATTCAAAATGGTTTATAAAATTTTATTAATTTGAAAAATATATAAAAAATATAGTTTGAAGTTATTCACAAATACTTGTTATTTCAAATAAGCCCACTCACAAAGTATTATTAAAGAATAATATTATATGTGTTAATTAAAATTGTTTAGAAAATTTTATTAAGTTAAAAAAACTATAATTTGTTTTTTATTAATTTAAAAAATATATATATATTTTTTTATTAATTTAAAAATATAATTTTGATTTATAAAATTATAATAAATATTAAATTTCTATCATTTTTTTATTTAGAATTTAATAAAAATAAATAATTTTTATTTATCTAAATAAACAATTAAATATTTTGATTGTATTAATAAATGCATCATATTCTTAATTTTAACAGCTGCAGGTACAACTATACCTTGTTGTTTAGCTGTTGTATGAAATGGTTACATTTATTGCCTGAACCAGACCATATAAATTTATATGAATCACTATTTTTTGTTATTCAAAATCCATTTCTGAATGTAAAAATGGATTCAGTATGTTGAAAAGCCCCTGAGGCACTCAGGATTATACAAAATTAATCACTCAAATCTATTATTCTTACTCAGAATTATACAAAAATAATCACTCAAATCTACTATTCTAACAATTTCTCTGACCTTATCTAGCTATTCTAGGAAATGGCTTTTAATCACTCAATCTACTAATCTAACAGGGATTTGGAGCAATTGATAGAAATCATCAGTTTGTAGAACTGCCAACTTTACAGCCTTGTTTATGTATTTTCTTCTTTAATAATTTGTAATTAACTTTCTTTTTGACTTTTTCAACTTAATTCAAAGATTCAATCAAAAGCATTTTAAAGTTACTAAATCCATTAACTATTTAAAAACAAAATTCCAAATTGTTATCCACCATATGCAAATGGTGTAATATGGTGGCCATTAATGGGCCGCAAACTGATATATACAGGTTAATGCCTCGAAAATTGAGCACCACGATAACCCACTGGTGTTGGGTAAAGAGGAATGGGTAATATGCGCTTCCTTCCTTGGAGAATGGAGACTATGAACGACAATCGTGAAGTAGCAATCATGGAGCCAAGGAACATAACTGGAATGGCAAAGCTCACTTCGTTTGTGTCCTAATATACGTGGGCTTCCAGCTTGTATTAAACGAGTATTTAACGAATGTCCAGAGGAAGAAGCCAAACATTACCTCAAAACGTTCAACGCTGTCAGTACAAGGCACCCAGTGCACATAAAGAAATATATTATTTGATGACTATGAGACGCTGACAAGATTGACATTGGTGTAGCTGATACTGACATATAAGTATTGCCATTGGGTTTGCTACTGGGGGTTCTGCACAAGAAATAGATTGAAGGGACGGTTAAACCCTAACAGAGCTTTTATCTACCTTTGGGAGGAAAATTAAACGAAGAATGGAGTTTTATGCATTCTATACTTGCCTGTCTTGTAAGACTCCTGCATCTCTGGTAATGGTTTCCACAAGGGACGCTGGCTTGGCCCCAAGACTGGAGGCTAAGGTATAGTTATCGGCTGCCCCGGCGCCTGAAGGAATAAAGTATGCACCATTACGCATTAGGTCTCCTTCCGAGGTCCAGTTCCACTCAAACCATTTATCGTCTTCTGCATCGATCCGTTTAGTTACCTGCAATTCATTTGGGGTTTCAGCGGCGAATTCTACTTCTAAAAACAAACGTGAACTTTGAAATTATTGACCAAGAATGCTTTGATTTTTGTCTGATTAGGGAACCCGGGTTTAGACCTCCTTAGCGTTGGCGTCATCAGACGCTATGAATCTGTTGCCTACACTGTTAATTGTTGGGTTAGCGCTCCCACCGATTGCATACATACCCCAGTGCACGTACTGGTTGTTCACCACGTGAAAGTGCCCATGTCGACACCTGATTTATTCGGGGCAAGTTCCAATTATTTAGCAGTGGATACAAACAACAGCATCATCTTAAGGTACAAGAATCAGACTAAAGTCTAACACGTTCCACTTAGGTCACATGGTCAGTGGAATATCCTTTGCATAATATCACTATTGAAAAGTATGCATAGAACTTAGGTGAACTAATAACAGGACCAATCTAATCTTGTGAAATGCACGATTCCAATTCATTATATACACATTCATATTCACATAATGATGCAGGAGCATCTGCTCTCATTGACAAGCCTAAATATTGAGCAGACCAAGGGTCTCGATGTTTGCCCAAGAAGGGGTTTCTATTGTAAAATATTTTGTAAAATATTCAAAGTTTACAAGCATAGATTTATAAAGTTCTAAGATATGGTTAGGTGTCACTAAGAGTTGAGTCATTGTAACTAAGTCCTTGTTTGAAGGAAGTATTCGATGGAGTCATAAAGAAACCTAGGAACGAGTTGCAAGCTTGTAGGAAGTTGTTTTAGTGAATCACTAGAGGGATAAAGATCTTGTTCTATAAATAGGAACAGTTAGCATAAATTCAGCAATCTGTTGGTGTGCTGGCAATGTCATATGCCATGCATAAATATGTAAGCTGGAGGGCAATATAGGGTCACTTCAGATTGCCTTAGAGACAGGTTTTGGCCATAGAAGAGTAGGTTAGGATCTTTTAAGCATGTACAACTTTATTGTTTAATGAGCAGAGAAATTCATCAATTACTGTGTGTTTACTCTTACACAGTCTGTGTGAAATGTGTTTGAGTTTGATGGATGTTGGTTAATATAGAGGTAACTAACTTGTGCGTGAAATCCTAATGAGAAGACATTCAATCTGTGTGAATGAATGACTGTAATTGAAAGTTTGAATGAATTTATATCTGATTTGGGCCAAAATACAGAGTATTTATCTGTGAGTGATTGGTCTCACGAGGTTTGTGCATGTTAAGAGGTGATAGCTACAGGAATATGAGATTCCTGTAGAGAGGTTGAATGCAAATCGAAGTTGAATATTTAATCGAGGGTTTCTGTATGAATTTAACCATGTAGAACGAGATTGTAACTTGTTAAAGGGGAGACGCCCGTGTGAGTGGAAAAAAGGGCAATTAAGTCTGTGTTGAAGACATAGATCAAAGTGGAAAAATAATCATCGAATGGAGATGCTCTCGTTATTGTGGCACAAAGAAAGAATGCGGATTTGTCATTAAATATTTTCTTCTTGTTCTAGAGAAAACGGAACATTGAAATAGTGTTGAGTAAGTAGTGACCAAAATGCAGCCTGGGCGCCAAGTCTGAAGTCAAATGAAGACAAAAGAATTAAAGTCAGTTGTGGTATTGGTATGGTTAATGGAAATTCGCCCAGATCGGGTATTGAAATTGATGTTGCAATTTGTTGAGCATTGATGGAAGGGGTGCCAGAGTAATTACCTTTGACAACACATTGAATTTTGAATGGGACGCTGCAAATAGAAATCGCCCAGTTGATAATGAATTGAGGAAGCCATATCTGTTTTCATAAAGTTACAAATGAGAGGTGACCAAAGGAGTTCAGAAACTATGCATGAGATATGCCAAGTATCAAATATTGGTATTAAAAGTCTTGTCTGTAAAGTACCCAACACAGAAAATATTGCAGAAGTCATTGGTTCTTATTGGGATCCGATGATGATAAAAAGGTATGCCAATTGAATGATAATACATATACCTTATGAATCATGGAAGATACGTATGAATATTTGACCATGAGTGAGAATTAGTGGGAGGTGAGAGAATAAGTGTTCATGAGTTTTATTATTTTATTTATTGAGAAAGGATTGTGTAATGCATTCAAGAGGTTCTGGTAACTCTTGAGATTCAGGTAGTTAGTGTGAGATTCCTGCAGAATTCAAACTGATTGTTGTTTCCTGTACAAATGTATTTGTTGATGATTAAATTGCTAATGAGGAATTGARCCCGAAACACAGTCAGGTGAAAGTGAAAGAGAAAGGACAAAATCTGATATGAAGCTACAGGAACATTGTTTTTCTGCAACCACAGATTGAGAAGGTTTTGTGTTGCAATTGAATGTTGGTAGCATTAAAAGCTTGCCAGCAACCACAGATTGAGAAGGTTTTGTGTTGCAATTGAATGTTGGTAGCATTAAAAGCTTGCCAGCATTTTGGTGGCATCATTTTTGGTATYAGAGAGGGAATGTTCTTGAGGAGGCAAGAAAACAGACAAGATGTCTATAGAAGGGGATTTGTGAGTCAAGAAGACTTGCATGCAGAACAAAAGAAGCTTAGGGCTTGGGAAGGACAAGGAAGTTTTTGATAAGGAGGACAACTACTTTGGGAGAAGTAGTTACATGCAAAGGAAAGAGGTAGCAGCAATTGGTGAAGTATCACAGCAAGAAGATCATAGCATTGAAACAGTGATGAAAGAAGCAAGTGGAGACTTCTAAGTGAAAGAGGAGTGTGGCCAGAACCTAGTTATTTCAGCTGAGGTTGAAATGCAGGAGAACAGTGAAGTGTTCTCAAGAGAAGGTGAGTTGAGTGTGGAAGCCTAGAAGGAGCAAAGAAGAAAACTCGGAAGGTTTCAGATAGAGAACCAGTGTTGCCAAAAGACCAAGTACAGAGAAAAACTTGGTGAGGTAAGTTGTAGCAGGGTGAAAGAGAACTGCTATTGTAGAGGCTTAGTGCAGCTCGCAATGAGTATGGAGAAACTCAGGGAAATAGAGAAGAAGATGACTACTGACAGTCATGACAGAGGTTTTAAGAGAAGCCACAAAAGAGAGAGAAGATGCCAAAGCAAATGGTATATGGAAGCAGATGAGTGATGAAGAGTATAACAGAGAGAAAGCTAAAATAAGAATCCATCTGGATTTGTTGATGGAGCTGTTACAGAGGAGTAGAGAAGACCAGAGATATGGTTATGTAATGAGAAAGAAGGTGAAGTGGCATAGACTGCAAGAAAAGAGAGAACATAGGATGAATGTTCCGTTATTAGAAGAGCTTGGAAAGTTTGAGCAGAGGATGGATGCTCAATGGAGATTGGATAAGCTCAGGGAAGTTGAGCTACAACAAACGAAAGTTGCTGGAGAAGAACAAGTTCCTTGTAAACTTGAAAATGGATCAATGATGTTTGAAACATCAGTTGAGGCTATTAAGCCTTATGATTTTAAAGTTAACAATTTGTGTATGTTTGCAGGTGTAGTACATGATGATAAACAATCTTTGGGTATTGTCAAAGGAAAGAAAGAGGAGAGACAGAATCTGAATTCTGTTATGAAGAAGGATGAGATAGCCAGGTCTCATAAGGAAGCTCATACATAGTTGAAGGAAGACATTGATTTTCAACATATTGCTAGAGCTGGAAGCAAAAAAGAGGTTTGGCTCATATTGATAGCCAAAAGCAAGCAGAGGAGAAGGAAGATATCAAGCATACAAACACAATGCTTGAGGAAGCTAACAGAGAGATTTTATTGCTGGAAAATCTGTTAAGGGAATGATTTAAATTTTAGTGATTTGGAGGAAGAAATGAGGTTTCTTGAAGAATGCATAGGTATAGATGTCAGTAAGAAGGATTCAGATAGCTCCGAGAGACAGTTGGAAATGTCACATAGCAGTGATAAAGAAGAGGACAGCAATGAAGAATGTATTGAAGAAGGAGTTGAGATAGTTTTGTCTCATATTGAAGAAAAGACAGTCATAGGACTGAACAAAACTAAATTGACTAACAGTCTTAGTCAAGGAAATGAAGGACAGCTACTGAAGGTTGTCAAAGAAGAAGAAGGCAATGCTGAAGACTATAAACAACAATCAGATGAAGTACTTGTGAGGTGTCAAAGAGAAATTGAGTTGCTGGAAGAACAGGAGTATGAGAGTGTGATTGCAGTCAGAAATGAAGGAGTATCTCAAGCTTTGATTGAGACAGAGATATGTGTTAGTTGCCAAGTTTCTGATGTACTGGAAGAAAAGGTGGATGAGTATGCAGTCAGAAAGATGACAGACAATTTACTTCTGGAAAGTAAAATTGAAGATAAGAAGCAACAAATGAGTTGTGCAGAGGGAGATGTCTCTAAAGACATGAAGGATGTATGGGAAAATGAAGAGTGCAGCCAACAACTTGAAGATGAAAGTATAGAGTTGAGGCAGGGAGAAAATCTCAGGCAATCTGATAACGCTGAGATAGAAGAAGTTAAATCTGAAAGTTTTGAAAGTAATAAGATAAAGCCTGTGGTAAAAGAGTGGGAGAGACAATTCTATGTTTTGAATGTCTTTCAGGAAGTGTACATCGATACAGAAGGTTACAAGAGAGTTTATATCCCTATGAGTGAAAGCAAAGTACAGTGGCAAAGTAATGAGAACAAAGATTATTTGTAGCAGGAAACAGAGTTGCAAGATGAAATAGATGAATTGTGGGATTTGATGCAATTTTCTAAGGGAAGTTACAGCAGGGTAAAGCAAACAGTGCACTGTGAAGCTGAATTGAAAGTGAAGAATGATGAAGAAAAAATCAGTGGAGCATTGCAGCATAAGGTTTGGAAGCCTGGAAGATTGAGGACATTAATAAAGGAAGGATGCAGCAGAGCAAATGGACAACTGCAACATAAAGTTTGGGATCCAGGTGGGAAAAGTAAATTGAAGACATATGGCCAGGAGGTCATAATTCTTTCTACTGTGGGAGTCTGATGCAGGAGCATCTGCTCTCATTGACAAGTCTAAATATTGAGCAGACCAAGGGTCTCGATGTTTGCCCAAGACTAAGTCCTTGTTTGAAGGAAGTATTAGATGGAGTCATAAAGAAACCTAGGAATGAGTTGCAAGCTTGTAGGAAGTTGTTTTAGTGAATCACTAGAGGGATAAAGATCTAGTTCTAAAAATAGGAACAGTTAGCATAAATTCAGCAATCTGTTGGTGTGTTGGCAATGTCATATGCCATGCATAAATATATAAACTGGAGGGCAAGATAGGGTCACTTCAGTTTGCCTTAGAGACAGGTTTTGGCCATAGAAGAGTAGGTTAGGATCTTTTAAGCATGTACAATTTTATTGTTTAATGAGCAGAGAAATTCATCAATTACTGTTTGTTAACTCTTACACAGTCTGTGTGAGATGTGTTTGAGTTTGATGGATGTTGGTTAATATAGAGGTAACTAACTTGTTCGTGAAATCCTAATAAGAAGACATTCAATCTGTGTGAATGAATGATTGTAACTGAAAGTTTACCTGAAAGTTTAGATAGAGATTCAGAGATGTTGATCTCACGTGGAAAAAGAAAGCTTACCTGGGAATCGCTTGGACAAGCCCTTCGCCGAAGTAATTGAAGGCGATCGTTACTCGCATTATTACATCTTGAACGTAGCTGTCGTTGTGACCAAGAAGCATAACCTGCATAGAAATTACTGTTTTAGCTTCTATCTGATTGTGACCGATTAATAGACCAGAAAAATAAATTCGTAAAAGGAATCCAGTGGCAGGATGCGACCATGTTATGATGAGTGAAGTGATTGTTTGATATGGTGATAGCAGTGGATCCCATGATTGCATCGATTAATCCATGCTTACATCTGGAAAGAGAACAGTGGTCTATCCAGATGTATCGCCCCCCAAAAATAGAAATGCCATCGCCATATGCTAGCGGTCTCCAACTAAAATGTTTAGGGGAATCCTTAACCATGGCATTGCCTGTTTGAATGCAGTCGTGGATGCTCACGCCATGAATGATTATGTTCGTCACATTCTGTATTGTAATGCAGGCACCGTGGGCAATGTGGACATCAGCGCCTCTGCCATCAATTGTCTTGAAACTTTTCATGAGGAGCTCTTCTTTGAGCTGAATAACCATGTCACGCTTAAATATGATCCATAGAGGCTCGTCTTGAATAACAGCATGGCGGAGAGTACCGGGTGTGGGATTCACAGCATCATTGTCACTGGAATTGGTTACTTCATAGTATTTACCGTTCTTCCCTCCAATGGCATCTCGGCCAAAGCCAATAGCACAATCTGCGAGCCTTTGCCTATTCATTTGCCAGTTTGGATCACAGCGCCAACAGTCATCAATCGGGTTGCCGGTCTCACAGGGCAAATAGCTAAGTTGTCTTCGAGAATCATTGATACTTCTGCAGCACACACCACCATATCCATACGCAAAATCAGTAAAATCTTACAAGCAATACTCTGCATTCAGATACTCATTGAAAGATCTGAGCTTAAAAGGAATTATATGACTCTTAGAGTCAAACCCAATAGACTCAAATCCTGTCTAGAAGAGATTCCCTTTAAACTTGCTTTGTAAAAAAATCTCTAAAGAAAAAAAAAATCATTGCTTCAAGTTTCAAACGGGGCACTTACCTTTGGACCATTTTAACTAATTCCGGAGTCTCTACTGGAAAAGAAGAATTATGTGTTGCCTCTATATTGGGGCGTCCTCTAAAGAAATCCATTCCCTGAGATGCAGAACATTTTAGAGCAAAGATTTGAAGGCAGACTATGCTTGCAAATAGAAGAGCTAGAAGCCATAACTGGCTCTGGTTAGTCATTTTTATCCTAGAAGCTCAAAATATCGTAAGCTTAACACTCTAGAACGATTCCCAATCTGATCGCCTTAAGAAATAATGCTTTCTCTCGTATATTCACAACAATGCTCTATGGCTATTTAAGTATGCGTCATTAATAACTTTTTGACGAAAGTCAAGGACGCGTGCTGATAAGCTTTGCAATATTTGACGAAATAAATTAGTATCCCAGATATTTTAAATCAGTAATTTTGTAATCTTTTCTGGATTAATACCCAGTGACATTGGGTAGAATAACAGTGTATTTTTAACTGTTATCCTAGAAAACAACCAACCACCTGTTATTTTACCCAATGAAGATAACAGTGTATTAACCACCACCTTGCCTGTTTACAGGCGCATGATCTGTCCGGGTGGAGCCAAGCATCTTGTAGACACGCACTAAAAAAATAAAGTAGGAAAGCACTTAAACACGTAGTGATTATCGTATAGATCAAAATTTTGAACGGGTGATTGCTTTAACATGCCTTTGTATAATTTCATTCATTTTTGCACAATAATCCTTAAAATCTTATCTATTTCTCAAGAATGGTCAATAAAGTAACTACGTACAAAACAAATCGATTTAAAAATGACAACCAATAACATATCCTATATGGGTTGAGAAAGTGTCATAAGAACCATATCAAGCCCAATTTAATCTCTCTTTGGCCATTGCAATTTAAAATGACTACCAATAACATATTCTAAATGTAGTTCGAGTGGGCCTAATGATTAAGAACACATGTTTCCTCCTTGGAGGTCACAGGTTCAAAACGAGAGGAAGGTAGTGTATGTACATGTAGGCTCGTTGTGATAATGTTAGAGAAGAGTAGATGCCCCAAGGTGGGACGCCTCGACTCGGTTCTTTGTGAGTCACAAGTGGGTTTGAGAAAGAGTCATAGAAACCACATCAACTCCAATTTATTCTTTCTTTGGTCATTGCAATTTATCTTAACCTTCCCTCTGCTGCCTTTCCCTCTCATGTGATGACATACACAATGTAACGTAAAGAATGATGAGATACACAATGTAATGTAAAGACAATCTTGCAACGCATTATTATCCTTGCCGCATGCAGATTATATAGCATTCGGGTTTGAGTGCGGACTTTGCATTAGTCGTTGATCGAAGCAAGTTTGCTTGTTTTACACAAGTTTCAAGAAAATAACTCGAGTGTTGACTTTGCATTAGTCGTTGATCGAAGCAAGTTTATGTGTTTTACACAAGTTTCATGAAAATATGATTTGTTAGGGTCCTACCCTAACCTCCCTACTTTGGGCGACACGGTAGTTAGTTAGTTATTGTATGTATCCATACTCTTCGAATAAGGTCAATGAATAGTAATAGTTAGTTATTCAATGTAAAGATGGTCCATTTTATTAGGCCCACTAGGTAGTTGGTACCCATTTATGACGGGACCACAAGTAGTTAGGGTTTTTGCTATGTAAAAGTTATTTAAAGAGATATGAGTCAATAGAATGTCTTGTCTTGTGTTGTGTATTTGGAGCTCTGCTTAGTGGAAGGTCGACCCACCTTAAGAGGCAAGTGAACACTGCATTCTTCTTTTTGTTATTAATATTCAATGGTTCTCTTTACAATTTATATCTCATTGTCTCATGTTCTTGGTTAATTTGAAATTATAAATTCTGTATACCTGGTTGTATTTCATTGTTCAAGGGTTAAGGAACACCACAAGTGGTATCAATGCTCTTTCTCGAGTCAGCATGCCCCCGAATTTTACTAGAATTATTTTAGGCTAGAGACATCTTCTATTCCGGGAGAGTTGTACATATGTATACACCAATGTGTCCATATTACATAATCACATTGTACATAAATCACCCCACACCAAGTGCTTCCAAAATAGTGCAGCAACATACATAACTAAAGAACGCAGATTTTCACAGTTCCTCATAATGTTAATTTTGTAATTCTGGAAATACACTGTGTGTGGATTTTTTGAAACATCCAACGTTTTGAGTGGATACTCCACCCATTATCAGGGACTGTTGAAGCAATAAGTATGGGTGGAGTGTCATCATAATACTTATTTCTTCAACAATCCCTTCTGATGGGTGGAGTTTCCACTTGAAACATTGGATGTTTAAAAAACTCCATACACAGTTTATTTCCAGAATTACAAAATTAACATACATAACACCATCAATGGTGCACCATAATAAGTAAAATGCATTGTTATGTCTTTAGTGTGTGTTTTCTTCCGTATCAACGACACATCCAAGCAACACGAGCATGTCGCCATACAAATACAAGTGTTTGTCTTGATATAGTGGTGCACTGATGGCTTGAATGCCCTGTGAATGGTGCAACCAACAATGCACCAAAAAGTGTTGCATGATGTGATATGGTTTAGTCTAGTTGCATTGTAGATAGTGTGTCAAGTGAACATAAAGGCATTGGGTAATGTAGATTGTCTATTGCACCTTTGTCTGGTGCACTCAAGATTATTGGACACCTCGTGTACTACATGGATAGATGCACCATCCCATTGGTGAGATGGCCACATATGTCGATGCACTATACTTGCATTGATGATGGGTATCCTAGGAAATCTCAACACACTTGAACATCCACATTACACATGGCTTCTTGAATGACATGTTAATGCTATCAAGATGTATCCTCATATTTTTAGGGCATATCACATAGATGCTGACGTGTCAATAGGTGCATGTGTCCAAAAAAATTGAATGTAGCTCATAGTTGTAGAGGATGTGTTCCATTTGATTGGACACATCACAAGTGATGCTTCCTTTTTAGCACTAATGTCAGTCGTATGTTGGTGTGCTATACCTAGAAGGACCATAGGGTGCCCTAGAAACCAAAAATCACTACAACATTCACATTATGTGGCTACTTCAATGGTGCATTTAGGTTTCTTATACACATTGAGAGGATAGTACATTGATGTTGACGTGTTGAGCTGCATGCATGTCTAATGAAATTGAGTGCGCTTCATATCTCTAGGTAACATGTTTTGTTTGATTGGATGCACTGTGAGCAATGCAATCTATGCTACACCAACATCAATGGATGTGTATTGCATCGCCAAAAATTACAAGCACTGTGTCAATGTGCCTTGTGCTTGCACTTGCGATGTTGCACAAAAATTGTATATAGGTGCATCACTAACAATTGTTTTTGGAAAAAATGAACTAGTTTTACACTAGAAGCAAAAAAAACCATAGAAATGTAAAGTAAGGTATAACAAAGAAAATTACTTGGTTTCTCTCCGCCCTCAACAAAGCATGACCATGAAAATGTGAAAAATGTTTCGGAAGCTAAAACTAAACAAAATAAAATTGATAATTTCAATCCACGACAAAAGGAAAATGAGGGCCAAATTCAACAATTCAAAAGCATTAGACATTAGGGCATGGGACTATGAAAAGAAGCATTGGTGGTTGGAGGGGAGAAAAGCATTAAAGGATGATAAACATGAAATATTGGTGAGGGAATTTTTTATTTTATTTTCATTTAACCTTAATCGAATGCCCATGTTTTTGATGTATTGGTGTGTCATTTTGTATAACTCACCATTGCATATATATTTCCACAAAGACCCATACCCTCCACCTCTACTAGCACATATAAGGGAGAATACATTGCACTAAACCCTATTTTCCTTGTAGTAATGATTAAAAGAACATGAGCTATTAGAAAAAAAGACATAACAATCCATCCCATAACCACTCCAATTAAATCCAATTCACACACACACACACATTCATTTAAGTAAATTACCAAAACACTCTCCCTTATAAAAAGTCATAAATTAAGTTATATGACATCTTTAAGAAAACACCACGAAGAAATGCTATTTTTCTATAAAAGACTATGGATTATGTTTGCAATTTTTTTTTTAATATATATATATATATATATATATATATATATATATATATATAATTTTTTTCCGAGCTAGCAAGTCTTGAGGAAAACCCATGTGTACTTTCCCTCATTTCGAGGATGGTATCCAGGGTAAACCCTAGATTCTTCATGGGCAATGTCAAATCAACAATAGGCTCGAAGTTATTTCAACAATTTACTCATAATGAGTTATTAATGAAAATAAAACTTGGATTGGGAGAATAACACTCTATACCACAACCACAAGTTAGACCCAATTGACACCTTTATAAATATATTTATACACAAAGTTGAATAATTTAAAAACACCATAATAACATTATGTTGTGTTATTGTAATTGGAAGTTTTTCTTTTTTCCTATTTTTTTTCATGCAAAAAAAAATAGTTCCACTGTTATTCTATTATAATCAAGTGAACCTTTCGATTACATATAGATCAGAAAATTTTGATGATATCTTGTAGGCACTGTAAAAGTCTTGATAGTTTAACATAAACTTTAAACTATTCAAAAAAAATTTCCTATTGTCTTCTGTCTAGTTGCTATTTGCTAAAACATAATATCAAGTACTTGACTTGTCAAAATAAAAAACTTTTCATCTAGTGTTGATGTTCATTGATATTTGGCTTAAAATAGTAGATAGCTATCTGCATTTACTACATTCCCTTTTATGGATTCCTTAAAAAAACCATCCCATAGGACAGTCCAACACCTTCTTGGAAAGGTATCTGCTACAATGTTGAATTTTCTATGCACATGCATAAATTTGATTTCATCAAACATCTCTTTTAGATTCTTGATTTGTTCTTTCCAGGTGTTTAAATATAACAGGTTCAGATTTGATTTATCATTAATCGAGTTAATGGCCACCTTGGAATCTCCAACTACCATAATCTTGCTTATGGATAATCTAGAAGCAAAATGTAAGAGGCCCCATAGCCCTATAATTTATGCTTTCATATTGTTTCCTTTACCACCTGCAAAGTGAGCCCTGTAAAAGTAATCTGAATTAAGTTTAAGAAAGATATCTACGCCACAAAGATCATCAACAACTGCACCATCAAAGAATCCTATTGGATTATCATCAAAGAAGACTGGATTAAGTATGTAATCAATTTTGTCATCTTCACTTGTCCCATTGTGTTCATTAATTGAGAGCAGGATTTTTGTGACTATTCTAGAATCCTGCCTGTGCCAATTCTCAAATAATATTTTATTCCTGTACTTCCAGATGCCCCAAATTACCAGAAAGAGAATATGTCTCATCTTTGGATATTGAGTGAACCATTGGAGCAAATTATCTTCTAAAGAGGAACAACTCCAACTTTTGGTATTTTGAGAAAACTTAAGATTTCTTTCCAAAAGGAATGTGTAGTTTTACAATGCATAAAGAGATGAGAAGTTGTCTCTTCATCATTGAGACAAAGACTGCATACTGAAGGTCCAATGCCACCCCTTTTCCTATAATGTGCATTAGTAAGAATACAATGCTTTAGGCATAACCACATGAAGCAAGTAATTTTACTTGGAATATTAACTTTCCAAATTGACTTAAACCACCATCTATTTCCATCCACGTGGTTAATGGAAGAAATGAACTGATATGCTAAATTAGCAGTTACAGATCGCATAGCCATGTTCCAAGACCAGACAATCTGATCCTTTGAATTATTAAGAGCGATTCCACTGCTTTTCAATATTAACAGGAAGTTGCTCCATTTTGTAGCCAAGTCCCCGGATAGTCCAAGGTGATTAGCCTCAATCCATCTTTGATTAGTACCAACCTCAACTGGTATGGCCGCCTATGCTAATGTGTAAATTTGCAGGTTGTTGAGGTGTTGTATTAAGGACCCTGAGAGTGTACGATGCATTATCTCCTATGAAAGGGTCCATCCCAATAATGACTTGTTTACCACATCATATCAACCAATCCAACCATAGATTAATAATATGCATAGAATCCATAAAATTTTTCCAGATAATAGAGGCAACCGGGAACTTACAGTCGTCTTTGCGTAGCCAAGAAGTCAGATCAATTCCTTTTAAGTATTTTTTTTTAAGGATCATACTCCAGAGACCTTTGCCAAATAGACCTCTCTAGCAAGATTTGGCAGCCAAAGATTGGGCAAACCAAAATATATTCCGTATACCCCATCCACCATTTTCCTTTGGTCTGGCGATGTTTTCCCATTTGGTTAAGTGAACGCCTGTATTTTTATTAGCTCCTCTCCATAAGAAACTAGCAATGAGGTGTTGAATCTTGTGTAGAATAGTTGAAGGAATCTTAACTAAACTAATCCAGTACACAGGGAGGCTTTGAAGCATTGATTTTGCTAAACCAAGTCTTCCTCCTAAAGAGAGTCAACAGAAGGGCCAATTGCCAATTCTCTTCTCAACCTTCTGTACCATCCAATTCCAATCTGCTACCATGTAGTTGTTTGGTTTTAAATAAAAACCTAGATATTTCATACCTTTCTCAATGCTGATAAACTGTATATTGTATGATTCCTGTATTCTTTGTTCCAGACTGGGATCTATATTATGTGCAAGAAAGCATGATTTTTGACAGTTAACATCCATACCAGAGGCAAGACAAAAACTAGTTAAGATAGTTTGGAACTCCAACCAGTCTTCATATTTACCAATACCTAAAATTAGAGCATCGTCAAAAAAGAGCAGATGTGAGATTATAGTCTATGTAGCAACTTTGAGTCCATGAAATGAACCTTCTTCCACAACCTTCTTCAATAATCTACATAAACACTCAACAATTAGTAGGAATAACAGGGGGGAGAGAGGGCAACCCTGACGTAGCCCTCAATAAATCTTAAAGAAATCTTTCGGGGAACCATTAATTAAAACTGTCATGTTAACAGAAGTTACAGAAGCCATAATCCATTGGGTAACCTTCCATTTTAACCCGATCTTGATTAATAACATTCTTAGAAATTGCCAGCTCACCTTATCATATGCTTTCTTCGAGTCCAACTTTAAAATAATAGAGCTTAACTTTTTAGAATTAGCAGTGTGGAAACACTCTTGTGCTATCCCCACAACATCAAAGATTAAGCAATCTTTAAGGAAACCAAATTGTTCATAGGATATACATGATGCCAATTTTTCTTTCATTCGAGTGACAATGATTTTAGAAATGACTTTATATGCAAAGTTACAGAGGGAAATTGGTCTAAAATCATGAAAGGATTTTGGTTTGCTTACCTTTGGTTTAAGAGAAAATAAGGTAGCATTGAGTGCACCGGGTATAAAGCCTGTACATCTGGATTCCTCAACAGCCTTGTGTAGATCCTCCCCCAATATATCGAAAAAACCCTGAAAGAGTTCCAGAGTCCACCCATCCGGGCCTGGGCTTTTATTTCAGCGACGACTCAAAAACTTTAATACACATCTGAAGCACAACGACGACTCAAAAACTTCAATACACATCTGAAGCATTGGAATAAAACCACCTTTGGGAACATCCTTCATAGAATGCAAGAAACTGAGAATATATTGGAAAGCCTGCAAAAGACCTTCATTTCAATAATCAAAACCAATGACTTAATGAAGGAAGAAGAGGAGCTTCAGGGGGAATTAGAACAACGGAAAAAGCAAGAGGAAATTCTATGGCATCAGAAATCCAGGGTTCAATGGCTCAAAGAGGGTGAGAAGAACACCAAATTATTTCACCGATCAATGGTGCACCGTCGATACATAAACATGATAACTCAGTTGAAGGACGCTCAGGGTAATCCTATCAGGGAGCACAACAAAATTGCTGAGGAATTAACCGACTACTACAAAGACCTTTTAACAGAAACCATAGATGATAGAGCGCCAACAATAAAAAAAATCAGTAAGCACATACCCTCCCTGGTAACTCAGGAACATAATGAAGCCTTAATGAGGCCCATCGCTCAAGAGGAAGTGGACCACACTGTCAAAGAAATGCCCCCAGGGAAAGCACCAGGTCCAGAGGGCTTCACTTCAGACTTCTTCCATTACTGTTGGGATATGATCACCTAAGAAGTTTGGCAAGTGGTGGAGGAATCTAGAACCTCAGGACAGTTCTTCTCAACCCTTAACGCCACCTTCCTCACACTCATCCCAAAAGAGGAAAGGGTCACTCACCCCAAACAATACAGACCGATTGCCCTCTGTAACATCATCTACAAAATCATCACCAAGGTCATAGCCACGTGTCTCAAGCCAATCCTACCTTTTGTCATATCCAAAGAGCAAGCGGGCTACGTGGAAGGCAGGTAAATCATGGACAGTGTCATCCTTGCACACGAGGTTATCCACTCGTTGAAGACGACAAAGATCCCAGGTATGCTCATCAAACTCGACCTCTCTAAAGATTTTGACAGAATTAGTTGGCAGTACATGCGCTCCCTACTAGAAGATTTTAGTTTCGATAGCCACTGGGTGCATTGGATCATGAGGCTCACCTCTTCAGCCTTCTTCTTTATCCTAGTCAATGGAGTGCCCTCCCAACCCTTTTCCCCCACCCGAGGAATCTGTCAAGGAGACCCCCTCTCTCCTTTCCTCTTTGTTTTAATGGCGGAAGAACTGGGGCGCTACCTTAAAGCCTCTGTTTTGGAAGGCTCTCTTAAAGGCCTTCCCCTGCACAACATTCAACCAGCCCCCTCACACAACCAGTTTGTTGATGACACCCTCCTCTTGAACACTCCGACAGCTCAAGAAGCCACCAAACTCAATTCCATCCTCACTGACTTTGTTGATGCTTCAAGAATGGTCCTAAACCTTGAAAAATCTAAGCTCTACTTTTTCAACACGTCGGTCGCCATCCAAAACCATATTTCCCGCCTCCTGGGTATACCCAAGAGATCCCTTCTGTCCAATTATCTAGGCATACCCCTCACATGCGCGTCCGCGCGCTCCATCTCCTAGGACAATTTGCTTCTCTCTGTTTCCAATAGACTCAACAACTGGACCTTCAGACCTCTTAATATTGCGGCCAGGTTGGTGCTCCTCAAGTCTAACTTTCAAGCCTTGCCAACCTACCTTTTCACGGCTTTAGCAGCACCTCAGTCCGTCATCCGGGCCATCAGGAACATACAACATAGCTTCTTATGGCATGGGCACCACCCTGATAAAAAGTGGGCTCTAGTGGGCTAGGATAAGTTATGTAAGCCTAAAGCTTTGGGTGGACTAGGGCTCCGAGACCCAGGAAAACTTAATCAAGTTATGGGAGCAAAATTGT
>ML793161.1:48159-83766 GCA_009831015.1 Picea engelmannii
AAATAATTAGAATTCACATAAGTGATGGATATGAATCATAAAATACATTTGCAGTTACACATTTATATATTTTTATGTGTTCTTGAGTTGTGAATGTCCATCCTTTCGGTTGGGCATGTTATTTAATGGAGGCTTAGACTCCTTTGTTAGAAGCAAGTGCATTGTTCGAAGTTATATTTGAGCTAGGAACATGTTCTTGTGGAAACTTGGTGCATCCTCTAATGCAAACACATTGTTCAAGACTATATCAACTCTTCCTTGTTTATTTGAAAGTGTCCCCACTTTAGACACTAGATGGGGAAAGTATTGATGCATAGAGAGTTCAAAATTCATTTTGTTGCTACGGGAAGATAGCGTTGGAAACCAACTAAATATGTATGAGTGATCTTGTGTGAAGTATGCCAAGAGCAGTTAATCAACAATGCGTCGATCACGAGGATTGAATTTTCATTCTACATGAGCATCCCATATCACTCAAGAAGCCTATTTGTAGTGTAGCACCAACATGACCTTTCTAGTTGGGCATGACCATTAATTGTTTTTATCATCTGAACTACGCCTAACCTGCATGCCTCAATCAAAACCAAGCTAGGGACCTTAGAGTGTGTGGAATGTCAAAGTCTCGTTTCACCATGGGGGACATTGCATCATCACCATCCAAACATCGAAAACCTTCTATCACCTCCCCTGAGCCGGCCATACTGGAATAATTGACTACCCAATGTAGGACTATGTCATCATCCATTTAGGCCAACCTGTGACAGTGCTATGAATATCATGTACCTAGTGGTGACATGTGTCCACATACCTTCAGTACACTCATCAACGATGTTTCATTGCCATGGATAACACATTGTCATCGTCCTCCACCAAGCTTGCATTGAAATGTCTCGTCGATCATTATCCCCTACTATGCTAGACATATTTGGTCCCCCTAGTCCACACCAAACTAATACACTATCCTAATTGTCTCACTAATCACAATGAATTGGTCACCAAGGCTACCAAACATATAGACTCATTGTGAACCCTTACCAAAGTTTGCTCGGCGTGCCATTTGGCATGCCACTACCAGTGGAAAATCAAGTAAGGTCCATACATTCTCCCCCATTCAAATTATTGATGCCCTCATCAATGCAAATCCATCGGCTCCTTAGATGAAAGGTGTGTTGGTGAGTGAAGGGACACTTCCACAATTCCAATATTTGAACATGACTATAATACCATTTGTCACGAGGATAGACTTTTCATTCCACTTGAGTGTTTCGTAGTACTCAACAAGGTTACTCTCCATGTGACACCTGTGTGAACTTGTTAATTGGGAATCACCATCAATCACTTGTATCACCCAAACTATACCTAATTGATGTGTCCTTACCAAACCTAAGCTAGGGATCTTAGAGTGTGTGGAATGTCGAAGTATTCATTTCACCATAGATGATGTTGCATTAGTGCTACCAAACCATAGGAAAACATTTTGTTGTCTCCCTTGAGTCAATCACACTGGAACAATTAACTACCTAATGTAGGATTGTGTTGACATCCATCTCAACCAACATGTGATAGTCTTGAATATCATGTACTTGGTGGTAATAGGTGTTCATGTACCTTTAGTACAATCAGCAATGTCGTTGCCTTTCCATGGATAACACATTGCCCACCACATTCCTAGATTGCATTGTCCTTCACCAAGATTGCATCGCAATGCCTCGTCAGTCGCCCACGCCTACTAGGCTAAACATCATTGGTACTCCTAATCCACACCAAACTAGTACGCCATCCTAATTGTCTCATGAATCACCATGAGTTAGTGACCAAGGATACCAAACATATAGACTAACCATGCACCCTTAGACATGTTTGTCCAGTACACCCTTCATCATGGCACTGCCAGTGGAACCTCGTGTAGGGTCCTTATAGTGTCCTTCTCTAAAGAGGGATAAAAATTAGAATATTATGATTTGGATAAGAGAGTGGAACATCCTCCAAATGAGATGGTTCATATAATTTTAATTGGCTAACATTCACCACATTGTCAATCCTCAACTCAAGGGGAAGATCCAACTTAAAATATTTGTCACCAATCTATTGAAGAATGGTGTAAGGACCATAGTGAATTGGCTGAATCTTATGGTGTTTTTGGCTCTTGAACCTTTTCTTGTTGAGATGCAATATTATTCCATCCACAACTTGGAATGGAGATGAAATCTGGTGGTGATCATGGAACTCTTTGTAATTTGCCTAATAACGTTGTAACATTATGTGTACCTTGGTGTGTATGTCAATAATTATACACTGGACAAAGGAGGTAGTGTGATGTTGTTCCTTATGTTGATGTGAGGAGATAGGTGGAGGCAGGGTGATGGGAATTTCATGTAGGGAAAATGGTTAATATCCATAACAAATCTCAAAGGGTGAGTGACCAGTGGAGGAATGGATGATGTGGTTGTCGCTATGTTGAATGTCATGGAGATAAGTGTCACAATGTTTATTTTCACTATAATGAGTGTGGAGGGAATGGACCATTGTGTCATTGACTACTTGGGTTTGATCATCAGCTTGAGGGTGGAAGGCAATAGATTAATGAAGTTGACAACCTAATAATTTCTAAAGTGTTTTCCAAAAATAACTAAGAAAACAAGAATCTCAAATAGAAAATGGTGGTGGAAGGGAGTCCAAAGTCTGTCCAAAGTCAAAACATGATGAAATAATAAATAAAAAACTTTAGAGGCATCTGCATTTTGGTGCAAGGAATAAAAAATGGCCATCTTGGAGAAATGACAAACATTGACAAAGATGTAGTGATGCTTATGGAAGAAAGTGGGAATCCCACTAATAAAATACATAGAGATGGAATCCCAAGGGTGGGATAGGAGAAGCAATGGTTGGTAGATGCAATGGATGGTAGAGGGACAATTTACTATTTTTTGGTTTGGACCAACTGCACAAAACACAACAGATGGAATCATTTGCATGTTTTCGCATGGAAGGCTAGTAGAAGTAGAATTGTAGGTATTGGAGGGTTTTGAAGGTGTTGAAATGACCATCATAAGAGATAGAGTGCACATCTTTAATGAGTATAAGGTGGGAAGGGTTGTAAGGACACTGGGTTGGTTAAGCTTGCATAGTTAGCAATCCTGGAGTGTAATCTAAGAAAGGGGTTTGATTGATGATGATGGGGTTTTGCAAGGTGGTGAGGAAGGTATTGAAAATGGATTGGAGGCATAAATATATTTCCAATATTCATAGGAAGCACACTAAATATTGAGAATGTGCAAAGCACATGTGAGAGGGATACTTAGCATGTCAACCAACATGTTTGTGTTTCCCTTCTTATACTTAATCACCAAATGGAACTATTGTATGTAAGATGCCCATTTCACATGGCATTGTTCTTGCAATTTAGATTGAGACTTGAGAAAAATAAGAGGATGTTGATCGGTGTGAAGGATGGTCTCCCTACCAAGAATATAATGGATCCATTTCTTGAGGGCTTGGATCAAAGCATAAAATTATTTGTCATGTGTTGTAATTTGGTGCTTCGAAATGATAGGAGATGGGATTTCCTCCATATTTAGGTATAGCTTCGATAACAAATTGAGAAGTATTTGTCTCTATCTCAAAGGAGCACTATAGATCAGGTAGTTTGAGCACTAATTTGGAACATAATGCAAATTTGAGATGACAAAATCTCACTACACCTCTGGACACCATGTGAAAGAGTTCTAGTTGGAGAGTTGATGTAATGGGAAAGAAATATGAGACAAATGGCTGATAAATTTTCAGTAATAGTTCAAGCCACCAAAGAATCTTTTCATATCACTTGTTGAAGTATGTGTGGGATAATGAGTAAGTGCACTAATCTTGGTAGGATCAATGCAATTGATTGTTTGATCAACTATGATGCCCAAGTATGCAATAGAAGTTTGGTTGAAGTAGGATTTATGGACTTTGTTGAAGATGAGAATGCCATCTAAATAGACCACATTACATTTGCCTACACGTGGACAAAAAATGTCATTAATGAGATGCATAAATGTGGTGGTAGCATTTGTGAGGCCAAACTTCCTTACGAGTCATTCATTAGACCAAACTTGGTTTTAAACATTATCTTCCAATTATCACAAAATTCCATGCACACTTGATGAAATACCATACACATTTTAGCTAATATCTAGGGGGTCATTGATATGAGGCAATGGGTATTGATTCTTGATAGTGATTCTATTGAGAACACAATAATTTGTGACATGGAGCCATTCACTTGCTCCTTCATGGGAATAGTAAATGGTGGATACCCACAAGGAGGGGTACTATGATGAATTTGTCCTTCATTAATGAGAGTTTGAAGTTTTTTCTTAAGCTTAACATTCTGAATGGAGGAGAGGTGGTAGGTTGGATAGTTGTGGAGGGTGGCATTGGGTATGAGGTCAATAATGCATTGAGTTTCGCAAGGAGGTGGTAACCCATGGGGTTCCTCAAAGACATCGATGAAGGTATCTACAATGCTTGATGACTAGGGGGTGGGAGTTTATCAACGTTATCTTCCTTAAGCCACCGAATCACACATGATATTGAGCATTTCCTGAAATTACCTTGATGGACAACTAAAGTACTTGTTAAAGAGTGAATGGTTGTGGGAGGAGCTTAGGTGGATTTATATGTATTTCCATTTAGTTGGATCATGTAGGTATTTAGATGCGGATCATGTATGTGTGACGTGCCCATTAATATCCCCTTTATTTCCTTGTAGTTTGTCATTGTGTCAACATCTTCATGAGAAATGTTGGAACTTTGTGACAATTTATTTACACTCTGTTGGAAAAAAAATGTTGATCATCTTCCTTTAACACTCACCTGGAATGTTTACTCCTCTTTCTATAAAACTCAACGTGAATATCTCAATTTATTTTTGGGGCATTCTCACCTCTCGATGCATTTGTGATATCATTATGGGTTATGTATGTTATTCCCTTTTCAATTTTGATCATGGATTTATTGCAGATTCTTCATTATTGAAAGATATTTTTTTACACAAAACTAAATTGTTAAAGGACATGTTTTTACAGATAACCTTATGCAACCAAAAGTCTAAAATCTATTTTTTTTCAAGTACTAACAAATGTTAGTTGTCCTTAGCTTGACAAGTAGGGGTACAAAGTGAATTCTAACCTTCCTTAACAATGAATCACTAAGTCACAATTACAAAAACTAGCCACAATCACTTAGTCTAGGGCATGCTCGTCAGGATTGAGATTTGAACCCATGCCATCATTATGACAAGCACCCCAACTTGTTGCTAGACCAAGACCTAAAAAACAAAAATTGCAGCCATGATAGGGGTTTTGTAATGTACTTAAGGACAATAATATTAGATACCTAGAGAAGTACTCATGGAGATAATGAATGTAATGTGGTCATAATCGCGGAATAGACCCACTATATAATTAGAAGAAATAATATAATAATAAAGAATAATTGACATAGACCCCTAGAAATACCCCATATTATCCTCCCTAAATATATTATAGGTTATAACCATTAATATCTAATTTTGAGAATGATAAGAAGGTGGGTTTTGATTTACTTATATCTCTATCAAGAGTGTAATACAACCCTCACATATTTAACCATTACCTATCAATACCATCATCAATCTTAAAGGACCAAATAAATTCCTATGAAAATTGAACATGATTTAAAACTCTTCATTCCTTGCTAATATATCAAAATCCTTTAAGATTAAAGCAAATTCCAATAGTGATAAAATTTGAAAAACAATATCCCAAAATCACGTGAAAAATATCCATTTAATCACTTTAAGTCTATTTTAAAAAAAAATCATTATGTGTGAATCCTTAATCCATTATGAAACTAGTGATGTTGGAGCACTTTTAAATCTATTTTAAAAAAAAATTATTCCATGTGAATCCTTTATGAAACTAGTGACATTGGGGGCATTGTGTTGTTTGACATTACACATATTAAATCTCATATCATCTACTCTTATGCAAACACACTTTAAAAAGATTATATTAATTAATAAGATTTCATATGAATAAAGTAAGTGCATTCCAACTAAAGATAAAAGTAAACCAACATATATGATTATTAAAACAATATATTATATAATATAAATTGGAACAATAATCCCATAATTATTATTGAGAATACTATATATTAGCACAACCACATAATTGTGGTTGATGAATGTCCAAAGGCATAATTAGGGTTTAAAATAACTTCTTACATAATTAGGGTTTGAATGCAAAACTATGATTTTGCTCGATCAAATATCCTCTTCCTATTAGAATTTGAATACAAGGAATTACGTGAAGCCTGGGAGGAATAGGGAAACATAATAAAGCACTTGTAAAAGGGTTTAAAATAATTTTTTTGTATTTCCTCCAAAATTTTAATGGATGTAACCCTCCAAGACCAAGCTCGCTAGCAACTCGTTCCAAATATCAGGTAAATCGGGCAAGCACCAGTGACTGCAATCTCCATATTGGCTAGGATGGTTGCAATGCTCCTGCGTTAGCTTCTTCATCTTTATGAGAGTATATACAGATGAATGTGAATCCTTCCTAAAATTAGACAACCCGTTATGTTAAGGAGAGAGACCCGTTATGTTAAGGAGAGAGACAAGAAATTTTATGCGGTCGAGCCTTGTCCACGGTTTTCATTCTTTTGGGAAAAGGTTTCACTAAGAACTCCTCCAATATGGGCTCAGTCTCAAAATTACACTGATGGGTGTCCGTCTTGTTCCACTGCTGTGAACTACATTAAGACATTTGTGCCAAACAAAAATTTGTAAAGTGTACATAAACATGAATACAAGCGTTAAACTCAGGAATGAAAACACAACATTGTTCATATTACCTAAAATGGGTGGGAGAGAATCCACAAAAGAACACTCATGTTTTTGAGATTGTGATCTATCCAATTCCCCCATGTTGTTAACCCTTTTTTGAAGGCAACCAATGGATCCAACTGAGGGTGAAGGTAGTCGCCTTCTTGAAAGAATCTTTCTCTATTACAAATATACTATTAGTTGAGCTGCGAATATTTAGAGACTCCAAGTAATCTTTAACCTACGAATGAGAAAAGAAAATTCAAAACCCATGGAATTTTTTGTTTTTTAATGAAAACATAGACAAATATATACTATAACATGGTATGGATCGGCGAATACTTCTCTAGGAAAGGAAAAGGATAAATATTCTAAGACAATAAACAACTTACTGTTTAATCTCAATTCATTCCAAATTTGATGAAAACACTAAACCCTAATGCTTCATGAGGTTAAGTTAATTCTAAGACATTGTTTAAAAATTCATTGGACAACAAATCTCCTAAGTATTTCCCTGGTGTGATTCTGAAACTCAATGCTCCCTTGCTCAACTAAAAAGGGTGCCCATTTAAACTCCACTGATAAATTGTACACCTGCAACACCATATTGCATTAAATTAAAATCGTTGTAACTTAATTCTATTCTGCCCACAGAAAATTCCTGTAGATGTAACTGCTTGTTTCGCTATGTATGCAACACGACTCTTTTTCCCTCCTCGATACTTTCTATCATCAGGCACTGTGGAATTCATTAAGTTCGCCACTTTTATTTATTCAAGTGGAATTCATTACGGTCTCCAACACTTCCTTGAAATGACAGATTCATTAAGCTTGCCACGATTTCCATGGAGAATATGAAACGATTGCTGCTATTGGACAAAATTCATTAAGCTGGCCACGATTTCCATGCAGAATATGAAACAATTGCTGCTATCCGTAGGTGTAAGTTGGCCATGATTTCCATGGGGAATATTAAACAATTGCTGCTATCCATAGGTGTATGGTAGATATGGAAAACGTGGCTGAAATGTAAAACTAATACTGTAAAAAAGAAAAAAGTTAATAGCGAAGTAAAATTTTAATTTCAAGTAAATTTGTTAATTATTTGAATGTGGCAATTAGATTGTCACACAATAATTTCTTAATCATATTAAGTAAATGTTAAAAAGTAAACAGGTTAACTGATGCATTCAAAAATGCTAAAAAGTTATAAACATGAAATCTCATTCATTGATTTGAAAGGACGACGAAGAATATGCCAGCATCTTTAATTGATAACCATACGATTGAAATTTATGGTTAAAAGATCATTAAATATACCCATCTTCAATAAATATACACCTTTCAACATATATATAAATTGTAATTATAAAAATGTGCCTGTTATAATTTCAATTATGTTTTACCAATCATTTAAATTTTTTATAATATTTATATATTGTTTAACCATGGTCAATAAAGTAACTACATAACCAAACACTCGCAAGAATTGAAAGAGGAAAATTCCAACGCAATCCTCTCATTTATACAGAGGCACTTAATCACTTTAAGAAGGTTTTTTTCAATGCTAACATGTGCAAGATAAATTCAAACACTTTCTCAAGATTAAAGATTAAATTGATTAATAAGATTGTAGGTGATTAAAGTAAATATACTTAGTCGAAAATAAGTAGGCCAACATTATTGATTATGTAGAGAAGTATTAAATAATAAAATAAGTAGTTTTTTTTTTCAATACTAACATGTGCAAGATAAATTCAAACACTTTCTCAATATTAACGATTAAATTGATTAATAAGATTGTATGCGAGATTAAAGTAAAGATACGTTTATTCCAAAATAAAGTAGATCAACATTATTGATTATGTAGATAATTATTAAATAATAAAATGAGGATTATCTATTTGTAAAGATATAATAATGAATAAAAATAGGTTGGAAATATGAATGTGTAATTGTTCAATTTATATAGTATAATTTTGAGTATTTTTAAATTATAATTTTATAAATTTATATTTTGTTTAAAAATTATCAATAAAATAATTATTTACAAAATAAAATTAAAAATGGAAACCAATAACATATTTTAACAATTATGATATTTTTAAACGATTTATGTTAACAAATTTGAAAATTAGTTATAATAATCACATCAATTTCAATTTATTTTTTCTTTGGTTAATGTAACTTATTTTACCTTATTTAATATTTTTTTCCCTATCATGTGATGCAATATACAATGTAACGTAAGGAAAATCTTGCAATGAATTGTTTATATATAGTTTGAATGGGCCTAATGGGTAAGAACATGTGTTTCCTCCTAAGAAGTCACAAGTTCAAATCTATAGGGAGGTAGGGTATGTATACCTCTGTAGACTTTAGCAGTCAAATCATTGTGTAGAGGAGATCCATTGTCCCACAAACAAAGGGGTCTCATACACCAATTTGGTGTCTGGCTTGGTCGTGACATTACTATTATTATTCAATCCCTCATTACGACTTTAGATTTTTTAATTTTTCTGAAGATGGAAAAACAATTGGTAACTTAGATTTTCCAACCTACAAAGGACTTAAATAAGCTACCCTTGGAATGTGCAAATACATCATTACATTCTAGGAAAATCACTCCACTTGTAATAACTCACTGGTGGTTCATAAAGGAGCAAACTTACACTATACAAACTCTTAACCAATAGAAAACACTTTAAATTCATACTACATGACATTTTTTTCCAAATATTATCAAATAATTTATAAATTTTCAAACAAATTGTCACAAATAAATTATTACAAACGAATAAAACATATATTTGAAAACATTATTTGACATTTTAATTCTTATTTACAACTCTTTATCAAACTTAAATTCCAATCTTGTTCTTCACATTGGAAAGGTTAAGCAATATATTTGAGGAATCATGAGATGAAAATGACTCACAACTTATCTTTTTCTATTAAGATGCAATAAAACCATGACTTGTGTTATCAATATTAGATATATAAGGCTTACTGTGAAATAAAGTCACTTTATGACTTTAGAATATGTTAATGTTCATTTTATGTGTAAAATAATCTATACCACATTCATAAGTGGAAATGATTTGTTAAAGAACAATGATATATAAGTGGAAATGATTTGTTCATTTGATAATTATCATCAAATGAATCTTTTGAACAAAGCAAACCAACCTGCAACAAAGAAAGTAGGCATTTGTATATGCAATTTTCTACAAACTCGTCTCCATCCACCTCACTAAAAAGACCTCTATCAATTACATCCTTCACTTTATTTGGAAATGCTAGGTTCACCCACTTGTGCAAGTTTAGGTCCTCGACAAACATGTCACTGGTTGGTTGTTTTCTAGTAAACATTTCTAATCGCAGAATTCCATAGATTTAAACATATCTTTTGGTGGAAATTGTCTCGCCCAATCCATACGCTGCAATAAAAGCAACGTTCATCAATTTTTACTCAACTAGTCCATACAAATTGTTAATGAGAAATGCCCAGGAAATGTTTTAAAAAGACATACCTCGGGCAATGTAACCTATGGATCCTTTCAAATTAATTGTTGAAGTAAGTGAATTGGTAGATGTTGCACCGATTAATCTTGCGATACCAAAATTAGAGACATGGCCTGACATATCTTCATCCAAAAGCACATTCATGGGTTTTATATCACAATGCACAACTTGCACAAATGAATCATGGAAAAGATATTCTATGGCATGGGCCACATCTATGGAAACGTCTAATCGTGCTTTGAATCCCAATTCACATACATATTCGCCATTGTTGTCATCTTATTAGGATACAAATGCTTCTCTAAGCTTCCATTAGACATAAATTTGAACACTAAACCTTTGAATTGAAGGTTGGAACATGAAGTTATGATTCTCACCAAATTTCAATGCCAAACCTTTTGCAAGACACTACACTATGCTTCAAAACTTTTCTCAGCTTGGTCATTTTGCAACTGGAGAAACTTCACAACGACAAGTGTGCCATCACTCAAAACTCCTTTGTACACTGATCCAAAACTCCATATTCCCAACAAGTTGGCCTCAACAAATCTGTTAGTTGCAGTGTGAAACTCTTGATATGAGATCCTTCAATGCTATAACTTTTGGAAAAAAGCTTGTGAAAATTCAAAGTTTTTCACATGCATATTCCCTCTCTGAAGCCTATCTGAAGGAAAACAAAAAGTAGACAAGATAGTATAAAAGCAATAGCTCCACTCACTGGCAATATTATTTTTTTTCACAAATGCAAACTAACCTCTGGTGTTGGACATGTGCGTAAGCCCAATTCTTGTGGTCCACAAATGTTGGGATTTCCAATTAAGGATGTGACAATTGTTTGATTTGCGAAGAAACCACCTTATGGTATTTCCCCTGCGAGATTGTTGAAAGACAAATTCAAAAACTAGAGCATTTTCAACTTCTTGAAAATCATTGGTATTGTACCTAATAAGGAGTTGGAAGAAAGATCTAGGTTCACAAGACTTTGTAAATTTCCAAGTGAATCTGGGATAGAGCCTTGGAAAGCATTTCAAGATAAATTCAATGATTGTAGTTCATTGCAACTTCCAAGTGTAGGTGGAATGACCCCTATCAATTGATTGGAAGAAATGTCTATTGCTCAAGAGCCATTGCAATTTTACCGATTCCCATGGGAAAGGAGCCTTCTAATAAATTCTCTGACAAATTAAAATAGAAATGTAGATTATAAAGTTCTACAATTTCTTGTGGTATATTTCCAGAGAGCATATTGTGAGACAAGTCAAGCAATTCTAAATTTTTTACACAGATTCCAGAGAGCATATTGTGAGACAACTCAAACAAGTGAAGCAAGTCAAGCATATTGTGAGGCACTCTCAACAGTATCGTTTTACCCAATGAAGATAACAGTGTATTAACCACCACCTTGCCCGTTTCCAGGCGCATAATCCGTTCGGGTGGATCCAAGCATCTTGTAGACACACACTAAAAGATTAGAGTAGGAAAGCACTTAAACACGAAGTGATTACCGTATAGATAAAAATTTTGAACGGGTGATTGCTCTAACATGCCTTTGTATAATTTCGTTAATCCTTAAAATCTTATCTATTTATCAAGAATGGCCAATAAAGTAACTACGCACAAAACAAATAGATTTAAAAATGACAACCAATAACATATCCTATATGGATTGAGAAAGTGTCATAAGAACCATATCAACTCCAATTTACTCTCTCTTTGGCCATTGCAATTTAAAATGACTACCAATAACATATTCTAAATGTAGTTTGAGTGGGCCTAATGGTTAAGAACACATGTTTCCTCCTTGGAGGTCATAGGTTCAAAACCAGAGGAAGGCAGTGTATGTACATGTAGGCCCGTTGTGATAATGTTAGAAGGGTATATGCCCCTAGGTGGGACGCCTCGACTCGGTTCTTTCTAAGTCACAAGTGGGTTTGAGAAAGAGTCATAGAAACCACATCAACTCCAATTTATTCTTTGTTTGGTCATTGCAATTTATCTTAACCTTCCCTCTGCTACCTTTCCCTCTCATGTGATGACATACACAATGATGAGATACACAATGTAACATAAAGAATGATGAGATACACAATGTAATGTAAATACAATCTTGCAAAGCATTATTATCCTTGCCGCATGCAGATTATATAATGTTCGGGTTTGAGTGCGGACTTTGCATTAGTCGTTGATCGAAGCAAGTTTGCTTGTTTTACACAAGTTTCAAGAATTTAACTCGAGTGTTGACTTTGCATTAGTCGTTGATCAAAGCAAGTTTATGTGTTTTACACAAGTTTCATGAAAATATCATATGTTAGGGTCCTTCCCTAACCTCCCTACTTTGGGCGACACGGTAGTTAGTTAGTTATTGTATGTAGCCATACTCTTTGAATAAGGTCAATGAATAGTAATAGTTAGTTATTCAATGTAAAGATGGTCCATTTTATTAGGCCCATTAGGTAGTTGGTACCCATTTATGACGGGACCACAAGTAGTTAGGGTTTTTGATATGTAAAAGCTATTTAAAGAGATAGGAGTCAATATAATGTCTTGTCTTGTGTTGCTTATTTGGAGCTTTGCTTAGTGGAAGGTCGACCCACCTTAAGAGGCAAGTGAACACTGCATTCTTCTTTTTGTTATTAATATTCAATGGTTCTCTTTACAATTTCTATCTCATTGTCTCATGTTCTTGGTTAATTTGCAATTATAAAATCTGTATACTTGGTTGTATTTCATTGTTCAAGGGTTAAGGAACACCACAAGTGGTATCAAAGCTCTTTCTTGAGTCAGCATGCCCCTGAATTTTAGTAGATTTTTTTTAGGCTAGAGACGTGTTCTATTCCGGGTGAGTTGTACATATGTATACACCAATGTGTCCATAATCAAACTGTACATAAATCATCCCACGCCAAGTTCTTCTAAAATAATGCAACAACATACATAACTAAAGAATGCATATTTTCGCAGTTCCTCATAATGCTAATTTTGTAATTCTAGAAATAATCTGTGTATGGATTTTTTGAAACATCCAACGTTTTGAGTGGACACTCCACCCATCATCAGGGACTGTTGAAGCAATAAGTATGGGTGGAGTGTCATCATAATACTTTTTTCTTCAACAACACCTCATGATGGGTGGAGTTTCCACTTGAAACATTGGATGTTTAAAAAACTCCATACACAGTTTATTTCCAGAATTACAAAATTAACATACATAACACCATCAATGGTGCACCATAATAAGTAAAATGCATTGTTATGTTTTCAGTGTGTGTTTTCTTCCGTATCAACGACACATCCAAGCAACATGAGCATGTTGCCATACAAATACAAGTGTTTGTCTTGCTATAGTGGTGCATTGGTGGCTTGAATGCCCCGTGAATGGTGTAGCCAACAATGCACCAAAAAGTGTTGCATGATGTGATATGGTTTAGTCTACTTGCATTGTAGACAGTGTGTCAAGTGAACGTAAAGGCATTGGGTAATGTAGATTGTCTATTGCACCTTTGTCTTGTGCACTCAAGATTATTGGACACCTTGTATACTGCATGGATAGATGCACCATCCCATCGGTGAGATGGCACATATGTCGATGCACTATACTTGCATTGATGATGGGTATCCTAGGAAATCTCAACACACTTGAACATCCACATTACACATGGCTTCTTAAATGACATGTTAACACTATCAAGATGTATCCTCATATTTGTAGGGCATATTATATTGATGCTGACGTGTCAAGGGGTGCATGTGTCCAAAAAATTTGAATGTAGCTCATAGTTGTAGAGGATGTGTTCCATTTGATTGGACACATCACAAGTGATGCATCCTTTTTAGCACTAATGTCAGTCGTATGTTGGTGTGCTATACCTGGAAGGACCATGGGGTGCCTTAGAAACCAATAATCACTGCAACATTCACATTATGTGGCTACTTCAATGGTGCATTCAGGTTTCTTATACACATTGAGAGGATAGTACATTGATGTTGACGTTTTGAGATGCATGCATGTCTAATGAAATTGAGTGGACTTCATATCTCTAGGTAACATGTTTTGTTTGATTGGATGCACTGTGAGCAATGCAATCTGTGCTACACCAACATCAATGGATGTGTATTGCATTGCCAAAAATTAGAAGCACTGTGTCGATGTGCCTTGTGCTTGCACTTGCGATGTTGCACAAAACTTGTATATAGACGCATCACTAACAATGTTTTTTGGAAAAAATGAACTAGTTTTACACTAGAAGAAAAAAAAACCATAGAAATGTAAAGTAAGGTATAACAAAGAAAATTACTTGGTTTCTCTCCGCCCTTGTAACACCCCCGGTTTTGAACCCCCATTTTTAAATAAATGTATTGTTACAATGCTGAGAGGCCTAAGTGCCCAAACAATTATTAAAGGGCCAGTATGCCCAAGAAATGTAATGTTTTGATCATTAATAATAATAAACACATAGTTGGCTGCTAGACAAACAAGGACTAGATTTATAGGGGGCTATGATTCCATAAGAGAGGGAGCTTGAGGGACTAAGTGTTATTCCTATTTTCTTATTACCCCTTTTGTCTAGGGAGGGGATGGGTTACGTGAACTTCTTGGGGAAGGCCAGGAGGTTCTTGTTTTCCCCATGAGGTTACTTAAACCCGCCTCTAGTTCGATGGGGGGGTTCGACTGATGACTTGTGCACTGTTTTCCTGTTTACTCACCTGTTCCTTCCTCACACACCCCCATGGATGCACTCCCATGCACTCCCTGACCCATTCATCGACCCATTCTCACCTGCGCCTTGGTTAGCAAAGTGAAAGGAAACAGAGTTGTTGAAGAACTAGCCACAGGATAGTTGGTTGTAGTGGTCGCTGGTGTGATCTAGCCGTGACCTGGGGCTTGCATGTATGAAATGCATTGGCGTGTGCCCTATTTTTCTCACAAATGCGAGTCCTAAGAGTTTCATCATTGATATTCTAGACCAGCTGTGCTGGAGGCCCTGGCAGGAAGGAGAAGGACTTCTTGAGGGATTGCATGGCAGAGAAGGGTGGAGGTCAATTCTCTCAGGTGGCATAGGATGGGTAGAAGAGAGTTGGGTACTTGGATTGTTGTGGGTGTTAGGAAACCTGTGAGAGGCTGGGAGATGACTGGTTTGGGAACCCAATTACACTCTGGAACCATCCTTGTGGATTCATAGCCCTGGCTTGGGGCTAACACTGCTGTTGAGATTTGGAGCAACAATGTCTACAGTTGGGTGGAACGTCCTTGGTCTACAGCCAGTCGGTGTCACCTTTCTTAAAGATAAGTGCTCTCTATCGTGATATTACTATCTGTGTATGAATGCATTTCTGTTGTGTAATTTAATTATCATCTACATGTGTATGAATGTATTTCTATTGTGTATATTTAATTATCGTTTAACATAATCTATAGATTACGCATGCTTGCTGGATATTGCACTGCATGTGATTAAATATGTTCTCTTATTCATCCTTAATAACTAAATAAGGTATCAGAAAGAGAAAGAGGTCTGAGGGCGGGCTTGTAGGTAGCTTACCTGGCCTGTGGGTGGTTGGGTATGTTACAGATTGGTATCAAAGCTTCTGGTTGAAACACCGGGCCGATATGGGCCAGGTATATTGGTCAGAATCTCGTGGTCGAGATCGAACTCTGACCATGAATTTGAAAATCTCAGGAGGAATGGTGTTGCAAAAGCTACGTAGGAGACATAACGTCATAGAACCTCTGTGAGGGTTCGAAGGATCGTGACCGTTCCTTTTTAATTCGGAAGTGATCACCACCGTAGGATCGGGGAGATCCAAGATTGTTGAATCAGAGGATAGGTAAACAGGGGTCGTCTGATGAAAATGAAGCAATTTAAAGGTTGCGACCATCGGATCCCCTTGGAGAGAGAGATCAATGACCAACATGCATTGCGGGGAATCGAGTTGCATGGGAGATAATTTCCCAAGGAGGTCCTGCAATCCAAACCATGGTTTCCCTGAGGGGTTACGTGTCAGCATTAGGAGAATTACGGGGCGAGAAGTGGGTTACTCCAAAACCGCCGATGCATGCCCCCACAAATTGAAAGGCATGCAGTGATGTGACAAGTTAGGGCTCGAACATTGAAACTCCGAATAGCCGAAGTAGTTGGGGAACGCCGATCCATAGGAGGACACACGCCAAAGACCCCGGGAAAGAGCGAGCGAGGAGAAGTTGAGTTTTGAGACTCCCGAAGCCCGGAGAGCCGGAGTAAATCTCGACCGTTCAATCACCCAAGAATATCTCAACCATTGATCTACCGAGAGCCACGCGTCACCAGATCCATGACTTTGGATAAAAGCTAGTGGGGCCAAATAAGTTTGAGATTTGAGATTTACGGAGTCTGGAGTCCCGAAGGAATCGTGGCCGTCGATCCACAGGGGACACGCGTCAGAAGATCGCGAAATCCAGATAAAAATATTTTCAAGGAAAAAGTTTGAAGTTTAAGATCTCCGAAGTCTGGAGCCTTGAAGAAATGATAGCTGTCAGATTGAGGAGGACACATGGAGCAGATCCATGGACTCCAGGTGAAGACCCAAAGTGAATCTTGGTCGTCCGATCCAGGAGGACACGTGGCGACAGATTGGTCAGTTCGGGAATTCAAAGTTCGGGAGAATTGGAAGTGTGCTAGTTTGAAAACTCTCGAAGCCCCGAAGCCTGAAGAGTTGAAGTGATGAGGCATGATGACGTCACCTGGGATGACATGGACACATGGGATGTGTGCCACATGTCAGTAAGATTTGGGCATTTGGAACATTGAAAATTCGATTAGAATGTGACACGTGTCACCCGCCTGATTAGGCCACGTGTCCGCTTCCAACGTTTCTCCACATGGTGACAGATCGTGCAGTCCAGAAGACTGGGCACTCCAGAAGGGAAGAATGTGATAGGTTGCGTTGGGTCAAAAAATCTCGAAGGCCAGAGTATATATCGACCATCGTTTCTAGAGGAAACGCATCAAAGGATCATCGACTATGGGTAAAAGCACTCCAGGAGAAAGTGCAGTAGGGAAGTTTGAAACTTCTAAAGCCCGAAGTGCCGAAACGATTCACAGCCGTTGATTTGTGGGAGGACACCTATCGACAGATCAGGAACTCCGGGTAAAGGTGTTTCGAGAGGAGGCAAGAGAGAAAAGTTGAGACTCCTGAAGCACAGAGTCTCGAAGTCGATCTCAATCACTGATTGCGAGAGAGGACGAGGACCATTGATCTGGTCCTGGTTGAAAGTCCCGAAGTCCCGAAGCTCTGGACAAGCGCTTTTTAGCTAATTGTAGGGTCATGGCCATGGTCGTATGCAGATCGAGAGCTGAGGAAAGGAGGGCTAAGGGCAGATTTGGTTGTCTCCGAGACATAAAAGTGCTAAGGGAGGATTTAGGCGTAGTTTCTAGTCGATATCACCTGGGGAGGTGGTTTGAAGAAAGCGCCTACGCAGGGTGAAACTCTGTGTCAGCAAGGATAACAAGACACTGTTATTCTCAGAGAATGGGGATATAATCTCCATGAAAAAAAACAAGAAAGAGACCTGTAGCATGGTTTGGCAATTTGTTTTGTCTATCATATCCATAATTCTAACAAAATGGTCCCTTGCACATTTTTTCAGAATTAAGAGGCTTAAGCGCATCAGCTCAGGATGCGTATTGAGGAAATGGAAGAAGGCGAGGGAGCCTCTAGTCATGAAAAGGAGGTTGAAGGCTAGAATACCAGGATCGGTAATGTAGAGAAAGAGTCCAATGGACGCAAGGGAAAAGCAGAGCAAGAAACGTTAATAGAAACGGTAAGAATCCTGAGACGGAAGTGCAGAGCTACAAAGCAGACAATGAGAGATTGATGAGAGCACAAAGCTAGATAAATGCTCAAGTGTTGCAGAGCTTAAATCAGTTGCAGAGGTAAACGAAGAAGGGATCAAAATCAAGACAAGAGGAAGAAGGCAGGTGTCATGAAAGAAGAGATGATCGTGGGAGAGTTGGTTATTCTAGAAGTGCCAGCAAAGCTCATGGACACCACTCACCTCCTTACTCAGAAAGACAGGTTTATGCATCGGATGATCCCATAAGTAGTCCAGAAGTGTCTCCTGTCAGACACCATAGAAGGAAACAAGAGGTAGAGTGTTTGCAAGGGGAGCTAAGGAAGCTCAAGCCACCTTCCTTCGATGGTGAAGAGAAAGGGAAGATGATGTCGAAGCATGGTTGCTTGGGCTCCGAAGATATTTTCAGTTGCATAACTATTCATCAAACCTGAAAGCCAATATTGCCACCTACCATTTACAGGGAAAGTTGCAGTGTGGTGGGACCAATTGAAGCAAGTGGAACATGTTGATGAAAGTAGGATCACTTGGAAACAATTCAAGAAGTACTTCCAGAAGGAGTACCTCTCATAGAATTTCTATGACACGAAAATGCAGGATTTCTTTAAACTCAGGTTGGGAAGCATGACTATGGCAGAATATGAGAAGAAGTTCTTGGGATTGTTAAAGTATGTTAGGTTTATTGGTGATGAGAAAGTGAAAATACAAAGATTTCTAAGTGGATTTCCAGCCTTCTATAAGGAAAAGATCAAGTATGATGAACCCAAGATCTTGACTGATGCCATCAAGAAGGCTAAATACATGTACGAGCAAGTCCAGGGAAGAGAATCCCTACAAAAATATTGGAAGGACAAGATGAATGTGAAGTCCGAGCGGAGGGGGAAAGGATTCAAACCTCCCTTCAATAGGAATGAGCCTAATAGAAATCATCAAGATCAGTATGCGAAGGAGGATTTCAAGAAGGAAGACTCCTTGGGAAAAAGGGGAAGACCACCGATCCAATGTTGGGGATGCAAGGAAGATCACCTATACAAGGATTTCCCACACATAAAGGATAGAGTGAAGACTGTGCACCACATCCAAGAGGCTACAAAAGTCAAAGATATGGGGAGAATCTATGCATCTTTAAATGATCGACAAGCAGAGTACTAGTCCAATATGATCGAGGTGGAAGGTAAGATCATAAATCAACATGTTGCTATTTTGATTGATTCAGGAGCAAGCCATTGTTACATTGATCCTAAGATAGTGGATTGATTACATTTGGAGAAAAGTAAATTTGGAAAAACAAGTTTGGTTCAGTTAGACACTAGAACCAAAAGAAGAATCCATGATATGGTCAGAGGTTGTTCCATAAGTCTTAATGGTGTGAATACTAGTACTGATCTAAAGATCATACGATTGGGGTCTTATGATATTCTGATTGGAATGGATTGGTTGGATAAGCATCATGTTTTCCTAGATTTTCATAACAAGACATTTACATGTCTTTATGGAAATGGAAAACAGAGCACTGTGAGAGGAGTTCCAAGACCCATCTCTATAAGGGAGATTTAGGCCTTACCATTGAAAATATGTTTTAGAAAAGGATGTCAACTGTATGCATCCCATGTGGAGGAGCCAGTTGATACAAAGGGGCCAAGTCTTGAATATTTCTTGGTGATATAGGAATTTGAAGATGTATTCCAAGAAATACTCGGATTGCCACCAAGAAGGGAGATAGATTTCTCAATTGATTTAGTGCCAGTAGCTGCCCCGATGTCGAAAACAACTTACAGAATGAGCACACTAGAGTTAAAAGTATTACAAATGCAGTTGGAAGAATTGTTGAAGAAATGGTACATACATCCAAGTGTTTCACCTTGGGGAGCACCAATACTTTTTGTCAAAAAGAAGGATGGAACCTTGAGGTTGTGTATTGACTTCCGACAGCTGAACAAGTACACTATAAAGAACAAGTATCCTTTACCCCGAATTAATGACCTCTTTGATCAGCTAAGAGGAGCAAATATATTTTCAAAGATTGACCCGAGGGAAGGATACCATCATGTAAGAATCAAGGAAGAAGACATTCATAAGACAACCTTTAGGACTAGGTATGGGCATTATGAATTTGTAGTGGTGCCTTTTGGACTGACCAATGCACCAACTGTATTCATGTGCTTAATGAATGTTGTTAGAACCCTATATAATAGGGAATCAATGTTCTGAATGATATTTATCTTTTTCAGGCATATGTGTTCGCTCATGACGCATGGCGAAGGCGGCGGAAAACGCCCGACAATGATCGAGCTTAAGATGAATGTTTGCGCGCGAACTTCAAAGCAAGTTTTGGTGCATTTGGTTTGAAAGGAAATTTTTTTTACTCTTGTGGGTCAAATGTAAGGTTGGGTTTATTAGCTATTTTTTTGGTGAATTTGGCAAAAATTTGGCCCCTCGGCCTTTGCCTTTTAGCAGAATTTTATGAAAAAAATCGACATTATTTTTATCAAAAAATTATATGGGCCTAGGGCCAACACCCGAATAATAAACACACAAGCCAGCGCCATTTCATACACCAACAACCAACACACAACACATCACCAACGCCTAACCGCAAAGCCCAAGCCTCGGGCTCGCTTCATTGACATAACATGAGACTGTCAGCTAATTTAAATGCTCAAAGATCAGTTCACCACGCGAATGTGGGATATTTCCCACAGGAAACCAAAAATATAAAGCGCAAATCTAAACCCTCTGCCAGGTGTTCGAACCAGTTTCGAGGTGTCGATTGCAGGGAGCCACGCATCCGCATCAACGACAACACAAGTCAATCAAGCAAACAACCTCCAAGCCAACACTCGAGTGCAAGAGGCCAAGCACGAGACTGCAGCTCCACGCCACCTGTCGACAACAATGCAACACACAAGACATGGGTTACAACAACAAATATGCAGGTTAATTGCCCAAACGTAATGCGCCAAGCCCCAGGACAATCTAAAACCCAAGCTCACATCCGCAGATGGCTTGATGAATTTGGAGAACGTTACAACCAGGCTATTGTGGTGGTATCTGCTGTTGTAGCTCTTTTGGACCATTTGTTTTCGAATGGCCATTTATAGGTACTCCAGGAGCCCGAGGATCTATTTACAGGGCATTGTTTTCCCCATGTGCATTAGCGGTGGCTCCTCTAGCTTATGCAAATGAAATTAGTGTTTGTGCAAGTAAGGGTATCCTGTTAAAAGGCAGACATGCAATGGATTGCAAGAGTAGTCGCAGATCACAGTGAAGGAAAAGAGTTTTCCGTCGGGTTCAGTTGAACATTTTGAATCACCACCAGGCAAAGGTCTAGTTGCTACATTGACTGGCATACAGATATCAACAGCACATGATGCATCTAGCAGTCAACCAGTTACCTTTGAATTTGAAAATCCCGGTCCCTCCTCTGGGGGCAATTTGCATTCTGTTCCAGCATCACAAAGTGAAAAAATCCCATAAGGAATCGCATGGGGTTACTCTATCTGATGGAAACCAGAGATCTGGGATAGAAAGGAAAAAACCAAGAGAAAACAATTGATTTTCTGTTTAGAAAGGTGATAAATAGAGTGTGGCTAGGGGCTCGGTTACATTTATTTGGTCATGTGCTAATGCTTTTGAAGTGTCTAAAAGTGATATAGATATTTGTCTTTCAATCGATGATGAAGAATCTAGCAAGCCTGAACTTGTATTAAAGTTAGCAGAGATTCTGCAAGCTGAAGATACGCATAATGTGCAGGCTCTAACCCATGCTCGAGTACCTATTGTGAAATTCACTGACCCACTGACTAGAATTTCCTGTGACATTTGCATCAATAATATCTTGGCAGTGTTTTTATTGATGTTCCTGACATTATAGATATCAGCCATATGCATAGTAAAGGTTTGCAACCAGGAGAGGAGTTACTACCTGAAAATGTTCAGAGAGGGCCTTCAGCAAGTGAAGCTGTTGTGTCACAGCTTGCAGCCATGGGTTTTCCTCATCTTCATTGTGAAAAAGCTTATATCAACACCTCAAATACAGGAGTCGAGGATGCAATGAATTGGCTTCTATCCCACATGGAGGACCCCGATATTGATACACCTATATCTACTAGAAGGCAAAATGACACAAAGCTCAAGCCACCTGTTGATGAAGGACTTATGGATATTCTTGTTGGATTTGGATTTTAAGCAGATGTTGCTCGAAAAGCATTAAGAGCCACAGGTGGTATTATTGAGAGAGTGGTTGAGTGGATCTTTTTTCAGCCACAAGATTCTATTGGCATGGACTTTGATGCCAGTTCTAATAGTGATCCTAGCACATCTGATTAGGCATTACCAGATGAAGAAGAAGATAAAGCAAGTAACGGAGGAGATAGCAAAAAGCAACTAACATTAAACTTTCCTTCTCTAAAACGCAAGTCAGAAGAACTAGAATCCAGTGTTAAAGTGCTGCTATCAAAGCTCCAGGTTTTGGCGAGAGGAGAAAGACCCTACTGCAGGATATTGCTATAATGACAGGCTTTGAAATTCACCAAATTATCAACTCAAACAAATTGTAGCCTCCTTCAAATTGCATGAGAAACACCAGGGGCAGTTTAATTTCATGCATGACAAGTGGCGAAATAAACCAACGTTGAGGAAACAGTTACAGAGGTGGCAGAGTATCCCTTATGTGAGGAGCCTTTTTCTAATGCATCTGGTAGTTAATACACCAGATCAGCCAAAATGATCATCTCCAGAATTCCGGGCAGTGGTTAGAGCATTGATCCTCCAGCTAGCAGCGAATCTCTAACCAACCTCCAACATTCACAACTGCTGCATTCATTGGTGTTTGGTGCTGTTACAATCTATTTGCCAGCAAATCTTAAACATCCTCCAATATGCCAGATGTCGAGGCAATAGTTATCAATTGTAATTTTTCCTTTAATTTACTGTTCGATTTGTTTGAGGAAACAAATTGACAGGTGTCTGGTTGTGTAACTGTTTTCTATTTTCAGAAACAGAGTTGTGAGCTCGCGCCTTGAAAGGCTGAGGCAATTTTTTCTTATTTATAGGCCTGTAAAAGACAAAGAGGAGGTTCGACTGGGCAGAATAGGAGAGGTTTGGACCTGTGTGAGAGGTTTCAAACATGAATTTTTAATTTTCTTTGCTGGACTGTGGGTTATGTATGACCAGAAGACCTTTTTCTTCTCTGTAATTTTTAGATGAGCAATCAGAAATGAACATGCTTTCTTTTACAGGATTCCTGTGTGGAGATGTTGGTGGTGTTCCTAATCTTTGTTGAGTTTTTCCTGTTATCTTTCAATTTGTTTTCAGTTCTTATTATCAGAAGGAAAGTAATAGAAGCATAATTTATCAGCAGATACTCTGCCTCTCAACTTCTGATAATCTTTATGTTTATCTTCTAAAAGGCTAGTTTAGGAATTCTTAGCTGCTCCTTTGCCTGGCTTTTTCCTCACTTATTTCTTCCTCAAATCAACGCCATCTAAACTTAATTCGATCCAATATTGCCACTACCTTGCCCTGTGAAATAAGTTTGTCTAGATCTGAGAGTTAATCACATTGTTTAAAGTGCAGACCCCATTTGCCCAATGGCCCTCCTTGCTGTCCCTGACTAACCATTTTAAAATTAAAAACTCCATATTCTCATTACTTTCTTAGCTAGCCTAACATCCATCCCTTACAAACCAAGTTAAATCTAAAAGAGAGATCCCTCTGTGAGTCTTGGAGGGTTAGATCCAAGACTCGAAGCGGTTCGAGGTTACCTCTGTGATTGCCTCAACAGCCTTAGGCAAATTACAGAGCGCTAACAAATGTCATATTCAGAAATTATCTGGACAAGTTTCTCATAATATTCCTTGATGACATACTTATCTATTCTAAGTTTGAAGAGGAGCATGAACATCACTTGAGATTGGTGTTGCAGGTACAGAGAGAACATCGGTTGTATGCCAAGTTGAGTAAGTGTTATTTTTATCAAAAGAAGATCCATTACTTGGGACACATTATTTCATAGCAGGGCATAGCAATAGATCCAGAGAATATTGAAGCCATTAGAGGATGGCCAAAACCCATAAATGTGTCGGACGTTAGATCTTTTATGGGATTAGCCGACTACTACAGAAGGTTCATAGTAGGGTTCTCTAAGTTTGCTCATCCCATCACTTCTTTGCAAAAGAAGGGGGCTAAATTTGAATGGACACTCAAGTGTGAAAATAATTTTAATCTGTTGAAGGAATTACTTACTAGTGCATCTGTATTAAAGATTGCTAACCCAAATGAAAGTTTTGTGGTATGTACAGACGCTTGTAAGGAAGGACTCGGGGGAGTCCTCACGCAAAATGGAAATGTCATTGGATATGAGTCCATAAAGCTTAAGGAACATGAGAGGAACTATGCCACACACAACTTGGAACTTGTTTCCATTGTTCACGCCTTGAGGATGTGGATGCATTATCTCATGGGGAAGAATTTCGAATTAAGGACATACCACATTGGTTTGAAGTATGTTTTTGAACAACCGACCTTGAATGCCAGGCAAAGAAGATGGCTGAAATTTTTAAGTGAATATGACTTCGATATCAAGCATATCAAGGGAAAGGAGAATAAAGTTGTCGATGCACTTAGTAGAAGAGTGCATCTCATGCATGCTACTGCTGTCAGTATGCATCAATCAGACTTGAAGATCATAATTTTAGATCGTCTTGTTACAGATCAGCATTACCTACAGGTAAAGGAAAACTTACAACAAGGAAATGTACAACAAAAAGTAAAGGAGTACAAGATAAAGAAAGATGGATTACTCATGCATAAAAATAGAATCTATGTTCCTAGTTCTAGAGAACTGAGGAATTTGGTACTGAAGGAAATGCATGATGTTCCTTATGCTAGACATCCCGATTACTAGAAAGCAATTACAGCAGTAAGAAGCCAATTCTTTTGGTCGGGAATGAAGAAGGATGTTGCTGATTACATCGCTCGATGTGTGGAATGTCAGAAGGTGAAGGCTGAGCATAGGCACCTAGCGGGTTTGCTGCAACCATTGCTAATTCTAGAGAAGAAATGGGAAGTGATCACCATGGATTTCATCACAGGATTACCCAGAACGAATAAGCAACATGATTCAATCATGGTGGTGGTTGACAAATTAACAAAGGCTGCTCATTTTGTTCCTGTGAAGACAACACATACAACAACTAATATTGCAGAGATTTTCATGAAGGAAATTGTTAGGTTGCATGGGATACCTAGGACAATTGTCTCGGACAAAGATATGAAGTTTACCTCCAATTTTTGGAGGGGATTGTTTAAAGGATTTGGCACAAATCTAAACTTTAGCACAACATTTCATCCCCAGACATATGGGAAAACAGAGAGGGTCAATCGAATAATTGAAGACATGCTGAGAATATATGTGAGGGATAAGCCATCTAAGTGGGAAGATTACTTACACTTGGTTGAGTTTGCATATAAAAATGGGTTTCAAGCTTCATTGAGAATGAGCCCATTTGAAGCCTTGTATGGTAGGAAATGCAATACTCCAGTGAGCTGGGACAACCCAACAGATAGAGTGGTACTTGGGCCAGAGTTACTCAAGGACATGGAAGACCAGGTGGTCAAGATTAAGTAGAATTTAAAGGCAGCTCAGGATAGACAAAATTTTTATGCAGACAAGAACAAGACAGTTAAAGAATTTAAAGTAGGGGAGCATGTACTTTTGAAAATGAAGCCCAAGAAAAGCTCCTTGAAATTGGGTAGTTGTACAAAGCTGACAGCCAGATTCTGTGGTCCATTTGAAATACTGGATAGAATAGGGGCAGTTGCATACATGCTTGCATTACCTGATTCCATGAATGTGCATAATGTATTTCATATATCTTTACTAAAGAAATATGTACATGATCCTAACCATGTTATTGATTGGCATCTAATTTAGGTAGTGACAAAGGGAGATTTTCAGGTTCAGCCGGTGCGGGTATTGGACAGAAAAGTCAAAATGCTTCGGAATCGAGTTATATAACTGGTAAAATTTCAGTGGACTTGCTACGGTCATGAAGATGCTACCTGGGAGCATGAAGATGCCATGTGGGCAGAGTACCCGTATCTTTTTGAATAAATTTGAGATTTTGATCTCTGTTTGTATATGCACCGAGGACAGTGCCAAAATAATGGGGAAGGGATGTAACACCCTAGGTTTTGAACCCCCATTTTTAAATGAATGTATTGTTACAATGCTGAGAGGCATGAATGCCCAAACAATTATTAAAGGGCTAGTATACACAAGAAATGTAATGTTTTGATCATTAATAATAATAAACACATCGCTGGTTGCTAGACGGACAAGAACTAGAGTTATAGGGGGCTATGATTCCACAAGAGAGGGAGCTTGAGGGACTAAGTTTTATTCCTATTTTCTTATTACTCCTTTTGGCTAAGGGAGGGGATCAGTTACGTGAACTTCTTGGGGAAGGCCAGGAGGTTCTTGTTTTCCCCACGAGGTTACTTAAACCTGCTTCTGGTCCGATGGGGGGGTTAGACTGATGACTTGTGCACTATTTTCACGTTCACTCACCCATTCCTTCCTCACACACTCCCATGCATGCACTCCAATGCACTCCCTGACCCATTCATCGACCCATCCTCACTTGCGCCTTGGTTGGCAAAGCGAAAGGAAACAAAGCTACTGAAGAACTAGCCACGAGATAGTTGGCTGTCGTGGTCAGTGGTGTGATCCAGCCGTGACCTAGGGCCTTGCTTATAGTGGGAAAACCCCTCTACTGACTATACCAGGGTTCTAAAATGTAGGCAGAGCTAACCGTCTAAAGTCTCCTACTTTTAATCACTATCCCGACATTACCCCACAATCATACATAAAAGACAAGAAATAGGGATCCGATAGGCCTACCTTGAACTACGCATCCGATGTCGATCCCTTTGTGCTCGATTGTTTCTTGACTGCAAGTCTCCTCCCAAGGCTGACCTACATTCATCAACAGACAAACAAGAAACTACAAGCATGCATTCTACATATGGATTAGTGGGTTAGACATCATAAACAAGAAATGTAAAAAAAACATATAAGTTTGAGACGTCATTTGGCGGGACGGAAAAAGTACTTCTTTATATTAATCTCACAAAAAATCACTTACAACATGAGACCGACACTGCTCCTCGAACTTGGTCTTGGGCTCCTCTTCACCATGCACCAAATGCTTCCACATCTTCTTCTCCTCTTTAGTTCTCTCTAGGGAAATGACAAGGGCTTGCAATTGGGACAAAGGGGGAATGATAAAATGGGTAGAGTTTCTTTGCTCTCGTGCTTCCCCTTGAAATGGGACCCCAACCTCTTCTTTTATAGGCCAAAAGAGATAGTAACAATTGGGGTAACTGGCTATGGGCAGTCAAACGGTTAAGTAACGGCCCAAAAACCAGTATCCTATGCAATTTTCATTTTTTGCGATATTCTGTGAGTGTACGCGGGTTGTAGTGGGGAAGCAGGCGTGTGTACGCGGGCAATAATGGTGCAGGGCGTGTATACCTTCAAAACAATGATTTTTAGAAAAGCTTGTTCAATGATGGATTGGCAAAGGTAGTAAGTTAGATGGCCTGATGCCAGGTATGTATGTCTGGTGCAATTTATGGTTATAACAGGCCTGCATGTCTGAAATGCATTGGCCTGTGCTCTGTTTTTCTCACAACTAGGAGTCCTGAGAGTTCCAACATTGAGATTCTGGACCAAATGTGCTAGAAGCCCTGGCAGGAAGGAGAAGGACTGCCTGAGGGACTGCGTGGCAGAGAAGGGTGGAGGTCCATTCTCTCGGGTGGCACAGGCTGGGTAGAAGAGAGCTGGGAACTTGGATTGTTGTGGGTGTCGGGAAACCTGTGAGAGGCTGAGAGATGACTGGTTTGGGAACCCAATTACACTTTAGAAACATCCTTGTGGATTCATAGCCTTGGCTCGGGGGTGACATTGCTGTTGAGATTTGGAGCAACGGTGTCTACAGTTGGGTGGAACGTCCTTGGTCTGCCGCCAGTCGGTGTCACCTTTCTTAAAGATAAGTGCTATCTGTCGTGATATTACTATCTGTGTATGAATGTATTTCCGCTGTGTAATTTAATTATCATCTACATGTGTATGAATGTATTTCCGCTGTGTATATTAAATTATTGTTTAACATAATCTCTAGATTACGCATGCTTGCTGGATATTGCACTGCATGTGATTAAATCTGTTCTCTTATTCATCCTTAATAACTAAAGAAGGTATCAGAAAGAGAGAGGTCTGAGGGCAGGCTTGCAGGTAGCTTACCCGACCTATGGGTGGCTGGGTATGTTACAACCCTCAAAAAAGCGTGACCATGAAAATGTGAAAAATGCTTCAGAAGTTAAAACTCAATAAAATAAAATTGATAATTTCAATCCACGACAGAAGGAAAATGGGGGCCAAATTCAACAATTCAAAAGAATTATACATTAGGGCATGAGACTATGAAAAGAAGCATTGGTGGTTGGAGGGGAGAAAAACATTAAAGGATGATAAACATGAAATATTGGTGAGGGATATATATATATATATATATATATATATATATGTCAAATCAACAATAGGGTCGAAGTTGTTTCAACAATTTTCTCATAATGAGTTATTAATGAAAATAAAACTTGGATGGGGAGGATAACACTCTATACCACAACCACAAGAGTTAGACCCAATTGACACCTTTATAAATATATTTATACACAAAGTTGAATAATTTAAAACCACCATAATAACATTATGTTGTGTTATTGTAATTGGAACTCAAGCACCATAATGTTCTTATACAATTGTGTTATTGTAATTGGAAGTCTTTCTTTTTTCCTATTTTTTTTTTCACGCAGAAAAAAATAGTTCCACTGTTATTCTATTAGAATCAAGTGAGCCTTTTTATTACATATAGATTAGAAAATTTTGATGATATCTTGTAGGCACTGTAAAATTATTGATAGTTTAACATAGACTTTAAACTATTCAAAAAAAAGTTTCTATTGTCTTCTGTCTAGTAGCTATCTGCTAAAACATAATATCAAGTACTTGACTTGTCAAAATAAAAAAAACTTTTTATCTAGTGCCGATGTTCATTTATATCTGGCTTAAAATAGTAGATAGATATATGAATTTACTACATTCCCTTTTATGGATTCCTAAAAGAAAACCCATCCCATAGGACAGTCCAGTGCCTTCTTGGAAATGTATCTGCGACAATGTTGAATTTTCTGTGCACATGCATAAATTTGATTTCATCAAACTTCTCTTTTAGACTCCTGATTTGTTCTTTCCAGGTGTTTAAATAGAACACGTTCAGATTTGATTTATCATTAATCCAGTCAATGGCCACATTGGAATCTCCAGCTACCATAATCTTGCTTATGGATAATCTAGAAGCAAAATGTAAGAGGCCCCATAGCCCCAAAATTTCTTCTTTCATATTGTTTCCTTTACCACCTGCAAAGTGAGCCCTGTAAAAGTAATCTGAATTAAGTTTAAGAAAGATACCTACGCCACAAATATCATCAACAACTGCACCCTCAAATAATCCTATTGGATTATCATCAAAGAAGACTGAATTAAGTATGTAATCAATTTTTTCGTCTTCACTTGTCCCATTGTGTTCATTAATTGAGAGCAGGATTTTTGTGACTATTCTGGAATCCTGCCTGTGCAAATTCTCAAATAATATTTTATTCCTGTACTTCCAGATACCCCAAATTAATAAAAAGGGAATATGTCTCATCTTTGGATATTGAGTGAAACATTGAAGCAAATTATCTTCTAAAGAGGAACAACTCCAAGATTTTGGTATTTTGAGAAAGATTAAGATTTCTTTCCAAAAGAAATGTGTAGTTTTACAATGCATAAAGAGATGAGAAGTTGTCTCTTCATCATTGAGACATATACTACATACTGAAGGTCCAATGCCACCCCTTTTCCTATAATGTGCATCGGTAAGAATACAGTCCTTCAGGCATAACCACATGAATCAAATAATTTTACTTGTAATATTAACTTTCCAAATTGACTTAAACCACCATCTATTTCCATCCATGTGGTTAATGGAATAAATGGACTTATATGCTAAATTTGTAGTTACAGATCCCATAGCCTCGTTCCAAGACCAGACAATCTTGTCCTTTGAAATATTAAGAGCAATTCCATTGCTTTTCAATATTAACATGAAGTTGCTCCATTCTATATTTAAGTACCCTGACGATCCAAGGTGATTAGCCTCAATCCATCTTTGATTAGTACCAACCTCAACTAGTATGGATGCCTGTGCTAATGTGTAAATATGCAGGTTGTTGAGGTGATGTATTAAGGACCCTGAGAGTCTGTACGATGCATTATCTCCTTTGAAAGGGTCCATCCCAATAATGAATTGTTTACCACATCCTATCAGCCAAGCCAACCATCACTTAATAATATGCATAGAAGCCATACAAATTTTCTAGATAATAGAGGCAACCAAGAACTTACAATCGTCTTTGCGTAGTCAATAAGTCAGATCAATTCCTTTTAAGTATTTTTTTTAAGGATCATACTCCACAGACCTTTTCCAAATAGACCTCTCCAGCAATATTTGGCAGCCAAATATTGTGCAAACCAAAATATATTATGTATACCCCATCCACCATTTTCCTTTGGTTTGGCGATGTTTTTCCATTTGGTTAAGTGAACGTCTATATTTTTATTAACTCCTCTCCATAAGAAATTAACAATGAGCTGTTGAATCTTGTGTAGAATAGTTGAAGGAATCTTAACTAAATTAAGCCAATACATAGGGAGGCTTTGAAGCATTGATTTTGCTAAAACAAGTCTTCCTGCTAAAGAGAGTCAATAGAAGGACCAATTGTCAATTATCTTCTCAACCTTCTGTACCATCCAATTCCAATCCGCCACCCTATAGATGTTTGGTTTTAAATAAAAACCTAGATGTTTCATACCTTTCTCAATGCTGATAAACTATATATTGTATGCTTCCTGTATCCTTTGTTCCAGACTGGGATCTATATGTTGTGCAAGAAAGCATGATTTTTGACAGTTAACATCCATACCAGAGGCAAGACAAAAATTAGTTAAGATAGTTTGGAACTCCATCCAGTCTTCATATTTACCAATACCTAAAATTAAAACATCGTCAACAAAGAGTAGATGTGAGATTATAGTCTCTGTAGCAACTTTGAGTCCATGAAATGACCCTTCTTCCACAACCTTCTTCAATAATCTACTTAAACACTCAACAACCAGTAGGAATAATAGGGGGGAGAGAGGGAAACCTTGACGTAGCCCTTGATAACTCTTAAAGAAATATGTCGGGGAACCATTAATTAAAATTGTCACGTTAACAAAAGTTACACATGCCATAATCCATTGGGTAACCTCCCATTTTAACCCGATCTGGATTAATAGCATTATTAGAAATTGCCAGCTCACCTTATCATATGCTTTCTTCAAGTCCAATTTTAGAATAATTAAGTTTAACTTCTTAGACTTAGCAGTGTGCAAACACTCTTGTGCTATCCCCACAACATCAAAGATTAAGCGATCTTTAAGGAAACCAAACTGTTCATAGGATATACATGATTCCAATTTTTCTTTCATCCGAGTGGAAATGATTTTAGAAATGACTTTATATACAAAGTTAAAGAGGGCAATTAGTATAAAATCATGAAAGGAGTCTGGTTTGCTTACCTTTGGTATAAGAGCAAAGAAGGTAGCATTGAGTGCACCGGGTATAAACCATGTACATCTAGATTCCTCAACAGCCTTGTGTAGATCCTCCCCCAATATATCAAAAAAATCCTGAAAGAGTTCCCCAGTCCACCCATCCGGGCATGTGCTTTTATCTTTTGGCATAGTGATAACAATTTCCTTTACTTCTTCTAAATTGATAGATCCTATCTCATCACTTTCTGAATCATTAAAAAACTTGGGCACATTCTTAAGTACCTTGATTTTATTACAAGAGTCCTCTACCTCTATCGCACTGAATTGTTCTTTATAATGTTTATATGCAACCTTTTTAATCTCATTATCTGTTGTTTTGTGAACTCCAACATCATCAAATATATCCCATATAGTATTTTGTGATCTTCTTTGAGAGGAAAACTTATGAAAAAATTTAGTATTCTTATCACCTTTATCAAGCCAGATTACCCGACTTCAGAGCCTCCAAGTGGATTCTTCTATAGAAAGTAACTTATCCTTCCTTTGTTTTAGAATCCTTAGGATCCAGGTCTACCTGTACAAACACCTGTGACAGGAAATTCTAAAAAATCTCTGACATTTTTTCCTCAATAAGGTGGAGTTCTGAGTGTATTTGATTTTTTTTATTCCTATTCCAGAGTACCACAACTTTCTTTAAGTTCTTCAATTTTGTACACAACAGTTGAATAGAAGAAAAATCTGACCAATTATCCATAGATTGCCACATATTCTTAATAAGAGAGGCAAACCCCGGATCAAAGATCCAGCTGTTGTTGAATTTAAAGGGAGGAGCAACTTTATGGGTCAAATTCTCCAATTGTATGCAAATCGGATTATGATTCGAAATGGTAGAATTAATGATCCAAGATTTGATCTTTCTATAGTTTCCAAGAAGGGTTTCATCAAGAAGAAATCGATCCAATATTTTCTAAATACCAGCTGTACCTACTCTCCCATTCCTCCAAGTAGGAGCCATTTTAGTCGGCTGGATATCCACTAAACCATAAGATAGAATGAGACTTGAAAAAAAGTTTGCAAGAGGGTCATTTCTAGCCAAATCTCCCCACACCTCCCTGGCAGAAAGGGTGAAATTAAAGTCACCTCCCACTATAATTCCCTCTTCACTTAGTAATCCAGAATCAATAATGGGTTGCCAGAAAAGTTCCCTATCTTTATAAGGAGCATAATAATTGAGCATTTTAATCTTTTCCGCGGACTATTTGAATCTGCATTCCAGATAAATACCTGTAGAGGTGCCAAAAGCACATAACTCAACATAAGTTTGGTTCCACCCACTTAATAATCCACATGAGAGTCCACAAGGATCCAATGCAACTACATTCCACAATGGAAGACATCGACGAAAAAGCCGTTTAGATTTTTCACAATCCACTAATGTTTCTTGCAGAAAAACAATGTTTGGATTAATCTGTTTCAAAAGCAATTTGAGGGAAGCAATTTTTAAGGGTCCCTCAAACCCACGGAGATTGAAAGACAAAATAATCATAAGGGAAAAATGGAATTCAGATGGATTTCTCTAAGGGTCGGGAGGGGAACCCTATCAGGAATAGGGTCCAAGGAGTGAGGGAGGACAAGATCCTGTGAACAATCAGGATCTAGAATAACAGGGAACAACGCATTGAATTGTGCCAAACCTCCTTCAGTGGCGTCAGAGGGTTTCTTATGATTGCGGGGTCTGTCCTTTTTCCTGATGGTCACATTGGAGTGTTTTGAAGAGGGGGGAGGTATAGTAGAAGAATTAGAGATGGAAAGAGGAGTGGGAGATAATGAATCTGCAGCCTTGGAAATAAGGCTTAGAGAGTCATTTGTCGAGAAAAAATTGGGACATCAAACACCTTCCGAAGTAAGAACATGATCCAAATCTAAACAAACACCACCAATGGGGACCTCCGAGACATATGTAACTTTAGTTGGAGGAAGAGAATTAGAGTATCCACCTATCAACATTCCTCGCCCTTTTGTAGTTAACTTCTCGGGCCCCAAATGTCTGGTAGGAATCTCTTCAGACGAAGCAAAGTTTGTGGGAGGGAGAGGTTTTGTATCCCCAGGAGAGCACAAGGGGTGTTTGACACAATCTAAATCTATAGAATTCAGACCAGGACATTCACCCAAATCTTCAAATTTTTCCATAAGGAGGTTCCAAAAATCTCCGAAGATTTCTAACACCTAACTTTCGTTATTTTTTAAATAAACAAGCTCATTGGAGGAGAGTTTATTGAAGATGGAAGGAAAGAAGAAATGCATCTTACCTAAGAAGGATCCATTGTTGAAGGGTCCAGAACATGAAGCCTCAGCTTGGTCTAATATTGTCATGGGATGTCCAGTGTCAAGTCTGTGCTCCCTGGAGACTAGACACATCGCTTTAAGGTGACCTATTTGCCAACATGAATGGCAGCGGAAGGGTCCCCTACAGAAGTCAACAAGTTGTCTGATGTGTGTATCCCCAATGGAGATTTCAATTACATCTGGTAAACCTCTTTCCAGGTCCAATTCAACCAATACCCAAGAGAGCCTTGTTGAGGAAAAGATACGAAAGGATCTTACTCAAGAATTTACAGATCTTACTTGGTTAAAAACAGATAGATGGGAATATCACTCTATGTTTATAGCCATCAAAATTTGTTTCCTAATTCACAAGTATTGATTACAAGTGCTTAGGCTGATCTTTTTTATAAATGAAATTTTGCTGGAAAATTCATTATTTATGTAATTTTTTGAATATAACAGATGTTGAAATAAATATAGAGACAGAAGTAAAAACACCAAGTCAATTATCAAAACAGATGAGACATAAAGCAACCATTTATTCCATTCCAATTTATCAAAAGAATCGATCTCTTTACAAAGTTCCCTGAGGAAGCTTGGACCAAAGTCACACTTAGATGTCCTCGATGAAAACAATACAAAAGCCCTTCTGATAGAAAGTAAAAAACTAAACTTTAAAAGATGGATCAACTTGCCACAACTTGTTTCCCACTCGACTATGCACAATAACCTTTGTTAGTCATGAAATTTAATTCACAAACAGACAAGTCTACACAAACTATCAAAGATAGATCAACACCTCTGAAAAACAAGTGTTTGAATGATGTAATTCATCCTTGAATCTTGTTGTCTACAATAGGAACCTGCTATCATAAAAGAGAATTAGGCTTTCAATGAATTAAAGAATGAATGAAAACTGAATTATCTCAATAAAACTCAAAGAGCAGACCTTAGTATGCTTCTCCTTCTATTATCCTCTTGTTCCTCCTTTTCCTTTTGCCTTTAAACAATTAGAATTAGTTGAAATTCTTTTGTAGTTAAGTTAACTAAAACTCAACCAACTTTTTAGTTAAGGGGGAAAAGTAATAAAATCATAATAATGGTTTTTAATAAATAATAACTAGTAGGTGGGACCCCTTGTGACTCCCTTTAGTTCTTTAACAAACATAACACACCTAGTTAATCAATCAAAACATCCCTCCTTGTGACTCCCATAATCACTCTCATAATTTTTTTTTTTTTTTAACTAAAACGGTTATGTTGTATTGATCGGTTTTCAGGCAGACCTGAATCAGAAAATTACATATCTAAAGAAGGTTGGTGACCTCTAACAGTGCTGCCAACCTTCTTGTGAACGTCTTGGGAAACCCA
>ML793161.1:94867-109682 GCA_009831015.1 Picea engelmannii
TCCCTTTAGTTCTTTAGCAAACATAACACAACTAGTTAATCAATCAAAACATCCCTCCTTGTGACTCCCATCATCACTCTCATAATTTGACAATTTATATCAATGATAATTGAAATTATTTCCAAAAACATATTATCCATATATCCAAAAAAATAGTGGGCTGTCCAAAATTTCAGAAGTCAACTCTTCTCAACAATAAATAAAAACACTTAAAACTCATATTTTCCACTCTGGGAGGCAATATTTCCCTTGTTGCTACTATCACCCTTTGATCTCTTCGAATTTGCCTTAGGATGCGTGGAGCCTTTAGGCCTAATCTCACTGATCGCATGAGAGAAATCATCTCTCAAATTCATGCGGGAGGAAACAAATTTGGCAGAGTCATTTGAGGGAGGCTTTTCCTTTGTCAGGAGCATGGCGGGCCTCGGTTTTTAACCTTTTTCTTGCATGGGAAGACTGTACTGGTGACTGGATAGGCGCAACTTGGACAATTTGATTAACATGTGGAGGAGCAGGTAGAGACAAGTTAGGCCAACCATGATGTTGGGAGACTGTCGGGTAGACAATCTATTGCCATCCATCATTTTCATGGACTTCAGGTTATAGTGAGACATGAGGGGGAACTGGGATACCAAGGACATGTGGGGCTTGGAAGGGAGGCCTTTCTGGCCTAGTTTGGACCACTCCTTTCCCAATCCAGTTGAAAAATCTAGCTTGAAATAGCTGGCCCAACTCTTGCGAGTCTGCATCAAAATGTATAGAGAACCTTGGCCTTCTAGGGACCCTATTCCAATTTCCTCTTCCTCTGTTACCCTTGCCATGGCTACCTTTGCTAAAAAATCTCATTCATGTATGCATTATTGATTAGCAAATAGTTTCTTCAACAACCATACATGACATCTCTTTTAAATATGAAACAAAGTTTGGCTCATCAACACATCAGACTCATGCAATCCAATCCATACAAATCGTTTAATACTTGTCAATGAGTAGGGGGTGAATAAGGGTTATGGGATATGTGAGGGATTGTATTGAGCGAAAAGTGTTAAAATGAGGGGGAATAGATCATGATTACTACTCACAAATAATCAAGCAATCAACTGTATCGTAAATCAAAAGAGTATATCACTGTAATTCATCCCTGTGTGATCCTTTAACTGTCACAATACAAAATTTATCTTAACTATAATTTAATTTTAAGAATAGGGAGTGGATAGTGAATATGGGAAGGCGAGGGGACTTGTAATGTGCGAAAAGTGAAATAATGGTAGGGAAAAGAACGAATACTATTCGTAAAACCAATTAAGTAATCCATAAAAAAAGCTTTGTATTCAATACAAAAGATTCCAACACCAATTAAACAATTACTGTGTGTCAAAACTGTTCATTGTCCCACATTCAATTTCCTCCAAAGTTTCTCCATTAACGCAGTCTATAATCATACTCAGAATCACTATGCTTTTCAATAGTCCTGTTAAGAGAATACTTGTTTCCTTTCATTTCCTTTTTTTATTTAAAACAAAATCAAAAGAAACACATAACCATGTTGCTTCATCTCTGTCCATCATATATTACTATAAAATATCAACTACTTCCCATAATTTGCAAATTCCCAAATCAAACATAGATGCAGGTCTTTTCCCAAATTGAACAGAATTTTTAAAACTTGCACGATTTCATTCTTTTGATAATATTAACCAATAAAACTTGCAATGAAACCATAATACAAAACCTGAGATTCATTACTAATGGTGCAATTAAATAAAACAATGCACGATGTCTCCATAATCCATACACAGTAAACAACGAAGTCACAGTCATCACTTTTCCCTAGTCTTGCAATGATCCCGATCGGGGCTAATAAAACACACAAAAACCACCAACTAAAAATTGACACCACGCTGAAAGAATACAACAATAAAAAACACAACGAGAAGAGACAACCATTGATTTCACATTATCACTCATTCCCAATCAACCAAATCAATCAATAAAAACAAACTAGTTTCGACGCAACTGTCATAACGAAAACAAGGTATCCCCTTGACTATATATCAATTCTCATCCCCAATCACAACCTTCCAAACAACTCAATCAATCTATGATATTCAACAAGATGGTTGACAAGAGTGCGAACAGTTGGGGATTATCAAAATCAGGCTATGTAACAATGAATGAAAGAAGTAATTACGAGTTCGATCGGTCATAAAAGCACATAGAGACTGGAGGTCAAACATATAAAAAATAGGCAAAGACCCTTTGAAACAAGCACGGTGGAACCACGGGGCTTTTTATAACTCTCGGTTTGTGTAATAGTTCAACACTGGGTAGGCTAGGCAACGATGCAGAGGAGCAACAATTGCCCATTGGATAGTAACAAATACCCAAAACACACAGAGGCATAACCCTAGTTCCATTCAAAGACCGAATCCATGAACTACAATGCCTGTGGGAATGCTGGCCCGAAAAATAACTTATATCACCAAACCACCATAAAGTATACATCTTGGCATAATGACCATCCTATAACCAACTCCCGAGATACGTTGATGCCAATACCACAAAATAATCCCATGACCATGGCTTTGGAAGATACACAGTGACCAAAAGGTAGTTCGAAAACATATACAACAACCCCATAGAAACCCGAATACAACCGGACATGGTTACCATAACTGTGAGGAAGCGGCCAACAAGGCTAAACAGAGCGAAACCCTCCAACAAAATACCCACAACTACTTAAAACAACAGAGATCCATCACAGTTTTCACCATATAGAACAACCAACGAAATCATAACTTCAACAAACCAATTATTTCACTTGCAAAATGAATAACCACACAATCATTCCAGAGAGAAGACCCACACATTTACATAGTTGGAAATATCAGGAAAACACAAACCAACACATTACCAAGCCATTGTTTGTTTCATACACAGAGAGAAATTCATGGATGGGCAAAAATAACCATGCCTGTAACCAATAGCTTTAAAAAGTGCGACCTGGCCAAACAATTCCTTCCACTCTTGAATCTCGAATCTTAACCACCAACAAAACCAAATGAAACAATAACCATGCTAGGGTGATGGCCCGATGGAAGAAGTATGGAGTGACGTGCATTTAATGCATGTCGCTTCCATCTTCCTCTACATTCAATTTTGAAGTACACGACAACCAACAATCACCAATACCATTAACCATGCCATTAATTCCAACCATTGAAACTTGCGACCATATTGCTTGCCAATTGCACCACCCAAAATCCATATTAACCATTTCCAAAAAACATACCATACCATATATCAAATGTGCCCAATATAACTCAAATATAATTCGCATAGCCACTAACCATTGCTAGTTAGGATTAACACTAACTTCTTTTCATTTCATTTGCACATAACTTCTTAACATAACATAATATAGTCCCTTTCTTTTGGAATTTTTTTTTATAAGTCTCTTTCCATTTCTTCTGTTTGATGTTGTTACTAACATATGTCTTGTGCAGGTGTAGCCAGGTAATAATCATGGTGATGTAATCAAATGTAACAACTGTAGTATATGCCACTCATAACATAGAATTAGAGCTTAGAATAACAGAACATCACATAAAATGCATTATCCACCTGCCATTATGTCAAAAACAAAACCAAGACTGCATCATCAACCATATAAGACCTTGTAAGCAGTATCGAAACAACAACATGAAAAGTGTGATATGACTATCTCCGAGCCTCCAGTCTACAAGGGGATCCCACCTACTAGTATTATATCTTATTAGCATAGTTTAAATAATAGGCTTTAGCAATACTTTGCAGGCGAAATTCCTCGTTGCGATTTTTATCGTCAACAAGCCTTTTATTGCTCCAGTGGAGCGAAAGTTTGTCAAAGAAAATAATTTTTTCAACCGATTTAGCAACTGCTTCGAAGATTCTTACAGACCAGAACTCAATAGGAAATTTGGAAAGCAACATCCAAAAACATCTTTTTGCGGAGCTTTCCGAGAGTGGGTTGAAACGAGGAAACCATCTTTTTAACATCAAAACACCTCTACCAATGATCCATGGAGAACACAAAATTATCAGAAGATCACTCTTGGAAAGAAAATGAAAAACCATCTAGTGGTTTGACAATAGGCTAAATCTAAGACAATAACCTACTAGAGGTTTCTAGAAACCTAAGATCCATTCAAACAATTGTATCTTGTTCATCCTGGTATTGAAAAATTTACCGACTAACGCTTTCTTCGATAAACTAGCAACCCAGTCCATAGCAATATCTCGACCGAGGACACAGCTAGGTTTAGTCTCTTGAACTTTCCATTCTTTAGTTTGCGGTTCAAACGAGAAGAGAAACGAGTAGCCCTGTTACGACCAAGACCACCTACACGAAATGGTGAGCTCTTCGCATGTAAGTTCGATGGAATGACACCAGAGCAGGGTTTAGGGGTGGGTTTAAGAGAAACATGAGTGCAGCCTTCTTGAGAGAGTCCTCCCATGTGTCAACCCTCATCTAGGCACATGCTATTCATGTGACAGGAGCCAGGTGTGTTGCCTCTACCATCATCGGGGGGCACCTGTCGTGTAGTTTCTGCAGATTTAACTGCGTGCAGGAGAGCTGTCTTTGGATAAACTGTCACTTGACGTAGAGAGTCGTAAATCAGCCTATATGTTTCATTCGCCAAGAAAATACCTTTGCTAGCCCACAACTCATCTTCATCTTCCTAGGTGAGATCTACCTGTGATGCCATCTAGTCCAAATGGCTCTCCATGATGGGAGACATAACTGTGGAACCAAACACCTTGCTAACCTAAGAACCCAACTAGTCCACATTGTCTGACATCTGCAGAAACCCTAAAAGACTATGGAAACCCTAACTCTAGTTCCAAAGTGTCTCTACCTACATATAACTAAAAAATATACGTTTATCATAACCATATGAACCAATATATGTGTATCAATATACTCTAGCCCTTCTTTTTTCCTATTTATTTAACTATACATATTTTTCTTAATTAACTCTGGTCACTTCACACATTTTTCTTACTCAACTTTGCTCCATTGTCATGGATTTAGTGTGATAACTAACATTATGTTGTGTTATTGTAATTGAAAGTCGTTATGTTTTCCTATTTAACTGTGTACATATTTTTCTTAATTAACATTATGTTGTGTTATTGTAATTGAAAGTCGTTATGTTTTCCTATTTATTTAACTGACATTATTCTTAATCAACTATGCCCCATTGTGACAGCTTTAGTGTGATAAATTTGGGTTGATTCACATTCAACACTCTCTATAATTGTAAGGTGATAATAACCTCGAATATTTATATCCAAATTTAACTTTTAAAATCATTTCTTATTTAAGTTAAGTGCAAATTTTTACTAAAATCATTTCTTATTTTTTATTCAGGTTAAGTTAAGTGCAATTTTTTAACATATTTCATTAGAATTACTCTACTCATACAACTTTGAGTGAAATACATGTCAAACAAGTGCTTCATGACAGCATAGTCCCTGCCGGGTTGAATTGGGAATACATGCACAGGGATGGGGAAAAAGTTAATGGAGGCAGATGGAAATTTCAGCGGAGATGTGGCAAGAAGCATGAAGCACAAGTGGTATCCATGTAGCAAATGACACGTGGCCTTTAGAGTCCCATTTATTTTTTGAAACTATATAATCCATCTTGCTATGTTCAAAATTTTCGTTCTTTCCAGTAGTGTGAGTTTCTATGTTCGAAATTTTCGTTCCTACTTTGCATGTTTTATCTCTTCAATGTATATTTTCAACTGGTTAGAGTTAAGTACAATTTCCATAGACCATCTGGCTTGCATGTCTCTATATGTGTCATGACAAAAAAAGTTATATGCATAGAAGGAGAAAAATATATGCATGAGAAAAAGATAATTCAAATTAAATAAACACAATTTCTTGACATTCAACATAGTTGAAGATAAAAATATATGAGCACATAAATATAAAAGGAGATAAAAAATAGTTTTATTTGGAATATATCAAAAAATAATATTGTCTGTTACATATTCTTGGAAATTTAAATGCGTTTGTCATATAGACTGGGATTGGGGCTCCTGCGGACCATAAGAGAAATATGTACAAGAAATATGATTGTGGAAAGAAGAAGTGGGCGACGGTAGAGTGTAATACCTGAAAAGAAGAAATTGGAAGGTATCGGTCTTTGGATAGACATTTCTATTTAAAAATATGGAATAACTGGATTGATAAACAAAGGAGGATGTGATTAGTATAGACTTACAGTGATGGTACATATCAACCCTTTTTCTATTTTCTTGCTGATGCCTTTTTATTGCTGTCGTCGACGACTACTGGAATCGTGCCAACTGCCTGTTGCCTTTCGTCGGCAACTCGCTTCAATTCCCTTTCAACCCATTATTCAATGTAGCTTCTCAAGGGGGTGACATTGATCTCATTACGAATTGGTATGTTGAAAAGTTCATTTTCTAATTCCCTTAGATCGATAGAAAGATTACACAGAGCCTGATCAATGTCTTCATTCTGTACTGAATAGTCGACTAGCCAGTTGTCCACGTCATCTTCACCATATTCAAGGATGTTGTAAATTTTTTCTAATGACAACGTCTTAAAAATATCAACTTGTTTATTGAAGGCTTGCTTAGTTAAGGGTAAAGAGTTGACGATTAAATTGGGGTCTTGGAACCCGTTGGTCCTTCCGGCTAAGTCTATTTTGGTCAACTTTGTGAATAATTTTTCTTTCTTTGATATGCCTTGATCACATGATTGGACAATGAGATGCATGTTCTTCACTTTCTCTTTCCATCATGCATTTAATTGAGTGATCCAATTTTTGGAGGGGAGATCATGTTGTCTTCTTCTCGTTTATGTCATGTTGTTGACATGGGTGCAAAAAGGGATGACCATGTATAAATAGAAACATTCTTCATTTTTTAAATCCGCCTGCAAATGTTCGAGCAAAGTATGTGCCCTTGTTCCAAGGGAAGCCATAGTTTGTGATGTTTCTCAGGCCTCAATAATCAGTTCCATTATTTTCTTTATATTATTCTCCACATATCCTCTACATGATGGGAGGAGGATGGAGGATCCTTTTAACTTGGCTGCAGGGGTGGCAGGCATGGATATTGCTAAAGGAATGGAAAACAATGGCATAGGAATCGAAGCTTCCTCCAATTCCTTGACTCGATCCTTCAGTCTGGCATTCTCGACCTCAATGCCTCCAATGGAATAATCAAGAGAATCTTCAGTTTCTCTGTGAATTCGAGAGATTTGGGACGGCCTCATGTTCGCAAGGTCAACCTCTGAACAATATTTTCCTTTCTTATTTTTTACATCTCTCTTTTCAATAATTAATTTTTTAGACTTGCTGTCAAAAATAACACTCTGGAATACGAAGGATTCATCTTTGTCAAAAATTTCGGTATCAACTATGTCCATTGGGCGACTATGCTAGATTGCGTCTCCTGGCTGATCAAGGTTGCAGAATATGCTATCCATATCAGTCTCAAGTTCCATGTTCTCACTCTCAATTTCAGGCTCTTCTGCCTGCCCTACAATTTTTTTTCTCTTCTTCTCCACGGGAAGCTTGTGAGAACTATCAATTTTAGGATGAGGAGGGTTTTTATCTCCTCCTCCGTTTGAATAACTTTGGGCTGCTTTCTTACTGTGGTGGGCCGTTGGAGTGATGCTCAGAGATGTCGTACTTTTGGGAGTGCTATGCGGCAATTGAAAACTTTGTTCACCGAGGCTTTTTACCTGTTGCTTCTACAATTCAGTGTTGCTTTGAAATGTGTCTAGGTCGCCAACATCAGAAGAAGGAGTGTTGTCACAAGTGTCTTTATTTTCGCTCAGGTGTTTCTAGAAAAAATAATTGTCTAGGCCAAGTGTAAGTAAATGTTCTAAATTTTTTTTATTAGAGTCTAACCCTCTTAGCTTTTCAACATATCTTAGGTTCAAGTTGTTGAAATGGGCTGTGAATTCGTCAATTTTGTTGACGTTCATCAACACGAAGTCCCTGACTTTCCAAGGCAGAGGAATGAAATGTTTTTTTCTCTTCTCATGGAATAGATGCAACCAATAGTTGTATTGCCTTTCTATTTCTGTAACAAACATTCTTTCTGTAATGTGACATGGAAGGAGAGCAGGTTTTTCCTTGGAGCCAAAAATCCTTATCACACTGTAATTATCCATTGGTTCAAGTGCCCCCTTCTTGTCCAAAAACTTGGTTTCCTAGTCAGATATGTGGGGAGCATCTTCTCCTAATAAAAAAACTTTGAAAACAGAGACAAAGTCATTAAAAACCTCATAAAAACAGTGGGAGGCCTTGTGCTTCCACAAGGTCTGGTACCAGAAGGTTACTGGGCCGAATTCCCATTTTACCCTCTTGGACAAAGACAATTTTGGAAACTGACAATAATGCACTATCGCAAAAACCAAGTAGGATGACATTTAAAATTTCTTGTCCTTTTTGAAGCTTGACAATTGGAAACAAATTTCATGGGAAATTAGCTTCCCCCAATAAAAAATGGCTTGTTCCTTGACTGTGAAATACAAAATATAAAGAACCATGCGGGAAATCGTTGTTGTGGATTCATGTCCCGTTATTCTTGTAAACAACCAAGCAATTTCCTGGAATGGATTTCTAAATGAACTAACCTACAAGTTTGTGATATCTTTAGGAACTGCCATCGGGTCTTCCAGGAACTCGGTCAAGAGGTCCAACCAGTTATTATGCTTTCTTAGGAATTGCCTGCAGTCTTCTCCTTTGAATGTCAATGTTGGATCCGACAATCTTAACATCTGGCGGGAGACCTAAGGTGACAAAGAAACAGAAGAGTGGTCCCATAGTGGAATAATTCTTTGGTCTGAAATATATTTATCCGCGCACCAAGAGACCAACTCCTTACAGTCAAAAACTTCAGGGACACAACCTGCGCGAGCAATCCCAGAGGTCTGAATTATTTCGTTATGGGTGGAAGGGGATGATATGCCCTGGACCACTGGAAGTTCTGGTCCTCACACCCGAAGATGTTCACTGTATCTCCACAAAACTGTTATCGAGCTGGTACCATAAGTTTATGAGAATGCCCATTTTCTCCAGACGATGCTTGAAATGAAAAATTGGAGGGGATAATATAACCCTTCGGAAATGTTGGTTCAATGCGTGTGAATGAGAAATATCCTCGAGCCTTTCACTCATTAATGAAAATCTCTATGGGTGCTGGATGATGAGATGTTAGAAGTAAAGCTTACTTATTGCATACTTAAAAGTGCAAAGGTGGTGGGTACGATGAAGAGAAATTAAGGATTGGAGGTTTCGTGAATGCACCAACCCGACGATGTGCGAATGACAATACATGATATTTGAAATTAACACTCGAAAGGGATAATATAACCCTTCGCAAATATTGGTTTAATGCATATTAATGGCATATCTCCTCGAGCCTTTCGCTCATCAATGGAAATATATATGGTTCCTTCATGATGAGCTGTTAGCATTAAATCTTACTAATTGCATATTTAGAAATAAGACCTTATATATATATATATATATATATATATATGTTTTTATAAACATTTTTTTATTATAGAGAAGTGGGAAGGNGGTGACAGAGACGGGGAAGAGCAAGCAAGGAATGTCCAAGTATGAAAAGAGGTCGGACGTGATTCAAAATAGGTTTACAGGGGATAATCAAGAGAGGTGAGTGTCTGACGGTCAAATTGTATGTCTCATAATTTTTGACTGCAAAACACATAAAACAGAGGAGGGCATGATGGGTCAGTTTAGCGGTCGGTTTGTATATTTGCGGAATTCCGGGAAAGTGGCTAAGTATGAAATAGGGAAATGGTCGGTCGGACTTGTTTTCGGAATTAGGGATTGAATATTTCGTGAACGGGCCAACCTAACATCACGCGAATGACATTCCATGATGTTTGAAATTAACACTCGGAAAAGATAATATAACCTTCCAGAAATCTTGGTTTAATGTGTATTAATGGGAGATCTCCTCAAATCTTGGTTTAACATTAAAGCTTGATAATTGCATACTTAGAAATAAAACCTTGTATATATAATTATGTTTTTATAAACAATCATTTTTATTATAAATAAGACTCTTTTACATATATACAAGTATGAAAAGCGGTCGGACGGGCTTAAAAGTAGGGTTGCAAGGGATACGAAGGAGAGGTGAGAACCTGACGGTCAAATTGTATATATATATATATCAATGTTTTTATAATTTTTTTTTTTATTATAAACAAGTGCAAGCAAGGAATGGCCAAGTATGAAAAGCAGTCAGACGGGTTTCAAAATAGGGTTACAGGGGATTCTCAGTAGAGGTGAGGGCTGACGGTTAAATTGTATGTCTCATAAATTTTGACTACAAAATGCGTAAAAGGGAAAAGTGCAAGTAAGGAATGGTCAAGTATGAAAAGTGGTCAGACGGGTTTCAAAATAGGGTTACATGGGATTCTTAGTAGAGGTGAAGGCCGACGGTCAAATTGTATGTATCGTAAATTTTGACTGCAAAATGCGAAAAAGGGAAGAGTGCATGATGGGGCAGTCCAACGACCAGTTTGTATATTTGAGGAATTGTGGGTGTTGTTTGCAGGTCGTGGAACAATGGAAGGGAAATCTTGAGCCTGCTTGTCCAGGAACCTGCAATCGAAAAAGTGGCTAAGTATGGAATAGGGAAACAGTCGGTCGAACTCGTTTTCGCTAATATATTTAAATTTGTAATAGACATCCCATTACCTGGAAAGATCTTTTCTTCATGTATATCGTGGAATTCTGAGTGTTGTTTGCAGGTCACGGAAGAATGCAAGGGCAATCTTGAACCAACCTGTTCAGGAACCTGCAAGCGAAAAAGTCAGTGAAATTCATTTTCGCTAATATATTAATATTTGTAATAGATATCCCATTACCTGGCAGGATATTTTTTGCATGTTTTTGGACAAGTTGTCTAGGGACAGTTATTATGATGGTCTCCTCGAGGCATGGTGAGCTGTCAACATTAAACCTTAGTTATTGCATACTTGGAAAAAGTGCAAAGGTGGCAGGCACATGAAAGAGAGATTAGGAATTGGATATTTCGTGAACCCGCCAACCCGACGATCAGCGAAAGAGATTCGAAGAAATGGAGAAGTATGGAAAGCAGACGGATGAGCTTCAAAATGGGGTGACAATAGTTCCACAGGAGACATGAGGACTCGATGGTCAAATTGTAGGTCTCAAATTTTTTGAGTGCAAACTGTGTAACAGGGAAGAGGGTATGATGTGAGAGTCTGGTTGTAAATTTGTATATTGTGGAAGTCAGGGTGTTGTTCGCAGGTCACGGAACAATGGAAGTGCAATCTAGAGTCCGACTACCTGAGAATCCACGATCGAAGAAGTGGCTAGGTATGGAATGGGGAAGCAGTCGGTCAGAGTCGCGATATAAAAGCATGAGTGAAAATATGAACCCATGAGTTGGAAAAATGACTAATGAGAAGGAGAAAGTAGAGGGAAAAGATAAATGAGAATTTGGTTAATTATAGAAGAGGGAAAAGAAGGGATAATATATTCAAATCCTTAATAGATATCCCATTTCTTGGCAAGATCTTTTCTGCATGTTTCTGGAGAAGTTGTATACTTATTGCATATACTTGGAAAGAAGTGTGAAGGTGGCGGGCACAGGAAAAAGTGACTAGGAATTGGAAATTGTCTGAACCTGCCAACCCGACGATCCATGAAAGAGATACCAAGAAATGGAAAAGTGTGGAAAGTGGTCGAACAAGATTAAAAATAGGGTGACAAGGGTTCCCGAGGAGACGTGAGGCCCCGACGGTCATATTGTATGTATCAAAACTTTTGAGTGCAAAATGTGTAACATGGAAGAGGGGATGATGTGGGAGTCCGGAAGTCAATTTGTATATCGCGGAAGCCAGGGTGCTGTTTGCAGGTCAAGGAACACTGGAAGTGCAGTCTGCCTGTTCGGGAACATGCAAGAGAAAAATTCGGTGAGTATAGAATAGGGAAACGTGTTGGACAACTGAGAGGGGGGGGGGTGAATCAGTTGTTACTGAGCTTAAACAATTATTCTTCTTTTTAAAAAAACTCTTTGTAGAAACACCGACTTATCACTGTTCTGCTGCATCTCGTTGCTCTTTCTATCACACTGCCTTTCTGCACATATCACTTGCACTGTCTGGTCTTCTTCTTTTTATGCTCTGTGCGCCATCTCCATTCTCTGCACAGTTCCTCTTCTGTGCTATTCAGCTGCTGCACTCTAATCCTTCTTCACACCTGAATCACCTTTACCAACAACAATCACAACAACCTCCAACAACAACAACAACTCCATTCTCTTCTCTGTACTGTGTATTTATATCTTCTGTGCATCTTGTGCATGCAATGTTCTCCATTCCTCTGCATGCTCCAACTACGCCAATCTTCTCCACCTCTCGAGTGCTCTGTGTGATCTTCATCGTAACTCTTCAGCTTCTCTGGCCATTTTCCCAAGTGTCTTCTAGTCCTCTGGCTGAAACCATCAGTGGTTTCTGGTAGTTTTACTGTTGCATGCAACAGTAGCCCTGCGATCAATACTTGATCCAACAGTTCATATCCAATCGAGATTTCATATATCGTGATTTTGACACTCTTGGCGTTCATAGTTTTAGTCACTTACAAATCCCGATCCCCGAAACTCCGATGTGGAGCTTATCCGGACTGACTTCTTCTCTTCCCGTGACCAAGGGCTGTGACCACAGCCTTATGTCTCTCCATATTGTGATTCGCAAAACTTCGACACGAAGTTGAACCAACGGTCCATATATGAACTTGTTTCAATGGCCACGATTGGATCATGATATCGCACATCGTGAAATCGGGATTCTTGTTGTATTGAGTTCTTTCCATTTTGAATTCGCGATCCCCGAAACTCCGATATGGAGTTACATCTACGGTCCTGATCATTTCTAGATCTGACGGTCCATATTCACTCACGATTTCGCATATCGCGAAATCGGGATTCTCGTTGCATTGTGTTCTTTGCCTCATGAATTCGTGATCCCCGAAACTCCGATACGGGCTGTGATCAACGGTCCCGATCAACACTTGATCCTATGGCTCAGATCATTTCGTGATTTCGCATATCACGAAATCGACATTCTTGATGCAATGAGTTCTTTGCCTCTCGAATTCGCGATCCGCGAAACTCCGATACAGACTTGAATCAACGGTCCAGATGCGATATTTATTTAGCGGCCGGGATTAAATCGCGAAATCACTCATCGCGAAATGGACATTCCTGATGTCAAGTGACTTTGTCATTTCAAAGTCCCGATCCCCGATGCCTCTCCATCAACGGTTCAGATTTACCCTTAATATGACGACTCAGATTACATCGCGATATCACATATCACGAAATCGACATTCCTGATATCAAGTGACTTTGTCATTTCAAAGTCCCGATCCCTGATACTCTACTGACATCACACGTGGTTTGACATGTGTTAAATACTGCCACGTGTCACTCTGATTCGTGACTTACATGTGCCTGAAGTGTTGAATTTGCCTGACACCTGTCATTACCTGGTTGTGCCACGTGTCCCTAGCTGACGTGGTCTACTGTCGTGAGTTGGATCGACGGTCTAGATCACATGTTGATCTGACGGTTTAGGTTCAGTCAGGATTTCTTTCATTGCGATTTCGGGGTTTCTGTTGTAATTGTTCACGGGACTCGTGAAACTCTGATTCCCGATTCTTCGATGAAGCCTCCTGTCGAGCTTCTCCCGGTGGCTCCCGATCGCTGCCACGCGTCCTTCCAAATGGACGGTCTCGATTATGTCGGGATATCGAGACTTTCAATGTCCTGGTTTTCACGACCTTGAGAACTCCGATCTCTCGATGGCTTATCTCCCTCGCAGCTTCTGCAGATCTGACAACTGTCGGCCTTTCGGGAAATTTGAATGGGATCCAACGATCACTGTATCTCTGTCTTCCTTCTCCTCTGCAAACTCCTGTATCTTGAGCTTTGCTGCGCGCATTTTCCTCAATGCTGTTCCTCCTGAGCTTTCGCGTCCAAATCCCCAAGGGATTTTATCCTTCTTATCCTGCCATCTCCACTGTTGTACTTGCCATCAATGACAAGCATACGCTACTTGTTAAACATTTGCCAACAATCTCCCCCTTTGGCATTGATGGCAACTACAACACCCGAATTCTTTTCTCCCCCTTTAACATCAGTGTCAAAGAAGAGACATGCTCCCCCTGAGCGATTGCAGTAAATGTAAGAGGCATTAGATAATCAAACAATACAAATCTCCCCCTAACAGGATGGACTCTTTTAGGTGTGAAACGAAATGACACCCAGTTTCTGTTTGAGATATTCAAACAGTGTCTTGGCTAGGGGCTTAGTAAAGATGTCTGCAATCTATTCTGAAGTGGGAATGTAATGGACCTGAACAATCTGATTGGTGACCTGCTCTCTCAGAAAATGATATTTTATGGGAATATGTTTTGTCTTGGAGTGGAGGACAATATTTTTAGATACACTGATGGCACTTGTGTTATCACAATGAATTGGGATCGGTGCAGTATATTTTACCTCTAAGTCCGCAAGTGTCTGAATCATCCATAATACCTGTGTGCAACAGGTAGTAGCAGCAATGTACTCTGCCTCTGTGGTTGATAAAGAAATGGAACCTTGCTTTTTACTAAGCCATGCTACTAAGGAGTTACCCAAGAAGAATGCTCCTCCACTGGTGCTTTTTCTTTCATCAACACAGTTTGCCCAATCTGCATCTGAATAAGCAGTCA
>ML793161.1:114073-157776 GCA_009831015.1 Picea engelmannii
AGGTGCATAACTTTCACAAATTCTGCTTCTGCAAGCCCACTCAAGATAGCATTCATAGCCTTAGCGTTGAAGCTAAATTCTAGTTTGTCATCCTTATTAGCTAGCACAATTGGCTTTACATAACCAATCTCTACCACATCCCAAACATCTGCACCTAAAGCCATTATGTAGGTTCTCATTCTAACTTTCCAGAAGGTAAAGTTTGTTCCATTGAACAGAGGGGCCTTATTGGTTGAATTTCATTCATGGCTTGACATGTTTAAGCTCTAGGATCTACCCTTAGATAAAAGGGGCCGGCTCTGATACCAATTGTTGGACAACTGAGAGGGGGGGGGGTGAATCAGTTGTTACTGAGCTTAAACAATTATACTTCTTTTAAAAAAAACTCTTTGCAGAAACACCGACTTATCACTGTTCTGCTGCATCTCGTTGCTATTTCTATCACACTACCTTTCTGCACATATCACTTGCGTTGTCTGGTCTTCTTCTTTTTATGCTCTGTGTGCCATCTCCATTCTCTGCATAGTTCCTCTTCTGTGCTATTCAGCTGCTGCACTCTAATCCTTCTTCACACCTAAATCACCTTTACCAACAACAATCACAACAACCTCCAACAACAACAACAACTCCATTCTCTTCTTTGTACTGTGTATTTATATCTTCTGTGCACCTTGTGCATGCAATGTTCTCCATTCCTCTGCATGCTCCAACTGCGCCAATCTTCTCCACCTCTCGAGTGCTCTGCATGATCTTCATCTTAACTCTTCATCTTCTCTGGTCATTTTCCCAAGTGTCTTCTAGTCCTCTGGCTGAAACCATCAGTGGTTTCTGGTAGTTTACTGTTGCATGCAACAGTAGCCCTGCGATCAATACTTGATCCAACGGTTCAGATCCAATCGAGATTTCATATATCGCGATTTCGACACTCTTGGCGTTCATAGTTTTAGTCACTTACAAATCCCGATCCCCGAAACTCTGATGTGGAGCTTATCCGGACTGACTCCTTCTCTTCCCATGACCAAGGGCTGTGACCACAGCCTTATGTCTCTCCATATTGCGATTCGTGAAACTTCGACACAGAGTTGAACCAATGGTCCAGATATGAACTTGTTTCAACGGCCATGATTGGATCGTGATATCACACATCGCGAAATCAGAATTCTTGTTGTATTGAGTTCTTTCCATTTTGAATTCGCGATCCCCGAAACTCCGATATGGAGTTACATCTACGGTCCTGATCATTTTTGGATCTGACGGTCCAGATTCACTCACGATTTCGCATATCGTGAAATCGGGATTCTCGTTGCATTGTGTTCTTTGCCTCATGAATTCACGATCCCCAAAACTCTGATACGGGCTGTGATCAATGGTCCTGATCAACACTTGATCCTACGACTCAGATCATTTTTTGATTTCGCATATCGCGAAATCGACATTCTTGATGCAATGAGTTCTTTGCCTCTCGAATTCACGATCCACGAAACTCCGATACAGACTTGAATCAACGGTCCAGATGCGATCTTTATTCAACGGCCGCGATTAAATTGTGAAATCGACATTCCTGATGTCAAGTGACTTTGTCATTTCAAAGTCTCGATCCCCGACGCCTCTCCATCAACGGTTCAGATTTATCCTTAATCTGACGGCTCAGATTACATCGCGATATCACATATCGCGAAATCGGCATTCCTGATATCAAGTGACTTTGTCATTTCAAAGTCCCGATCCCCAATACTTTGCTGACGTCAAACGTGGTTTGACACGTGTTAAAAACTGCCACGTGTCACTCTGATTTGTGACTTACATGTGCCTGAAGTGTTGAATCTGCCTGACACCTGTCATTACCTGGTTGTGCCACGTGTCCCTAGCTGACGTGGTCTGCTGTCGTGAGTTGGATCGACGGTCTAGATCACATGTTGATCTGACAGTTCAGGTTCAGTCGGGATTTCTTTCATCGCGATTTCGGGGTTTCTGTTGTAATTGTTCACGGGACTCGTGAAACTCCAATTCCCGATTATCTGATGAAGCCTCCTGTCGAGCTTCTCCCGGTGGCTCCTGATCGCTGCCACACGTCCTTCCAAATGGACGGTCCCTATTATGTCGGGATATCGAGACTTTCAATGTCCCAGTTCTCACGACCTTGAGAACTCCGATCTCCCGATGGCTTATCTCCCTCGCAGCTTCTACAGATCTAACGACTGTCGGCCTTTCGGGAAATTTGAATGGGATCCAATGGTCACTGGATCTCTGTCTTCCTTCTCCTCTGCAAACTCCTATATCTTGAGCTTTGCTGCTTGCGTTTTCCTCAATGCTGTTCCTCCTGAGCTTTCGCGTCCGAATCCCCAAGGGATTTTATCCTTCTTATCCTGCCATCTCCACTGTTGTACTTGCCATCAATGACAAGCATATGCTACTTGTTAAACATTTGCCAACAAAACGATATTCAATTTATGTTTAATATATTGATATTTGTAATATATATCCCATTACCCGGCAGGATATTTTCTGCATGTTTCTGGACAAGTTGTGTAGGAACAATTAGTATGACTGTCTCCTGGAGGCATGGTGAGTTGTTAGTATTAAACCTCAGTTATTGCATACTTGGAAATAAGTGTGAAGGTGGTGGGCACAGGAAACAACGATTAGGAATTGGAGGCGCGAAAGAGATTCCAAGAAATGGCCAAGTATGGAAAGCGAACAGACGGGCTTCAAAATGAGGTGAAAATAGTTCCCCAGGAGACATGAGGACCCGAATGTCAAATTATAGGTCTCAGAACTTTTGAGTGCAAACTGTGTATCACAGAAGAGGGTATGATGTGGTAGTCCGATAGTAAATTTGTATATCACGGAAGTCCGGGTGCTGTTTGCAGGTCACAGAACAATGGAAGTGCAATCTAGAGCCCGCCTTCCCAAGAATCCACGATCTAAAAAGTTGCTAGGTATGGAATGGGAAGCGGTTGGTCGGAGTCGAGATATAAAATCATGAGTGCGAATGTGAACCCGTGAGGCTGCCAATCCGCACAGTTAGAAATTTTTGGAAAAATGACTAAGTAAATAGAAAGAGAAGGAAGAGGGGAAAAACAAACGAGAATTTGGTTAATTGTAGAAGAGGGAAAATAAGGGCTAATATATTCAAATCTGTAATAGATATTCCATTTCCTGGAAAGATATTTTCTGTATGTTTCTGGAGAATTTGTATACTTATTGCATATACTTGGAAAGCCCCATTGCAAAACCATCATTTTCTCATCCAATATTTTATCCACCTACTCGTTTTCTATTGTGATTTTACGATTAAAAAGGGTGTGAGCAAATGCTTTGTTGAAGATTAGTTTTATCACAACTTGTGGGAGTAATTATGTTCTTGATACATTCTTCCATGACTTTGACATATTAACTTAAGTATTAAACTTCTTGCATGATGGGTTGTTAGCATTAAAGGTTAATAGTTGCATGTCTAGAAACAACAATGACGATATTGAATTTTAATATTGTAGTTGATTTCATAGCCCCATTTGACTACAACTACTATAGATCAATTTTTATTTATTTTTTATTTTTTAAATTCACGAACAAGAAATTTGGTAATTTCATTAATAAAGTAAAACGTGTTCAAATGGAGGCTAGGGGATGGACAACTAATAAAATGTTCCCTTTCAGAGTAAAGGTATCAAGGAAGTGAAAGGGAAATAATAAATAGTTTGCCTAGCAAGGCTGAGATGAAAACAAAAATTCTAGGGCGGGGTCCCGACTGCCGCATCATCATTTGGTCTTGCTATGTTCTATTTGCATTACGAATATAATTGAATGTTGGTTTGAAAATGTCTGAAATTCATTTTTGTTTCCATAAAATCCTGATGGGATCGACACAATGCATTGTCATATAATTGTTAAATGCTCCATATTAGATAAAATTACTTGAGCCAATACAATATTCAAGAACTACGAGACTATCGAGCCATGCCAATGACAAGAGGTGTTAAATTTAGCAAAGAAGCAACAACCAAGATTCCAAGGAAATTTTTTTAATAGTAAATCCATTAAAAAAAAAATACTAGGCTGTGTATATCTATCCATAGAAATTGGACCGAGTTCTTTACACCAAAACATCGATCATATTTGTCATAAACACAGGTACATGATATACAACATGCATGAGCCATAAATATGCTCTTCAACATGCATACAAAACTCATTACCATGCTTTTTTTTAGGAAATCCTTGTAGTCTTCTTCGTGGAAGGTCAATGTTCGCTGCCGCAATCTCAATATCTTGTGGAAGATCCGAGGCAACAAAGAAACAGGGGACTAGTTCTGCAGTGGAATAAATCCTTGGCTTGAAGTAGGTGAAAAACACTCCTGCTCTTGACACTGACATTGTTCCAACGTTGCACCCCAACAAGAAAGCAACCGAGAATTTTTCATACGCAGGAGGACATAAGAACCCATCCTCCCGGTAAAATTGATAGTTCTCACAAGCTTCCCGTTAGGAAGGAGATGAAAAACGTTGCAAGGCAAGAAGAAGAGCGTGAAACTGAAAGTTAGGACACACCAAGAGACCACCTCCTCACAGTCAAAGACTTAAGGGACACAGGCTGCACGAGCAATTCCAGAGGCCCAAATTAGTCCATTTTGGATGGAAGGAGACCAATAGTAGGAATATGCCTTGCACTAGTGGGATTTTTGGTCCTCATCCCCTAAGATGTTAATTGTATATCCAGAGAAGAAGAGAGTGGTCCCACAATTGAATAATTATTTGGCTTGAAATATATCTCTAGGAGCATCAAGAGATAATTTCCTTACAGTGAAATACTTCCGCCTAGAACAGACTAATTTGGACCTCTGGAATTCCTATTCTGGAGATGCAAAGTGGCTTTTGCGTTCAACGTCGGTTTCTTTTTTGAAACCCCTTATTTTTGTCTTGTCAGGGCCACCATAGCCGAGCCAGGAAGTGCCCCCCGTTATGGTTGATTTCAATTTGGGCGCATAAGTGGGAACAACGTCTGCATTTCCATCATCCATTATCGTATCATCGTCCATCATATCATCTTCTCCGGGCTCAATATCGATGATCAGGCAGGCGGGTGGGGTGTCTGAGCAAGCGGGGTTGCCTTGGAATTCTTTGGCTTGAAATATATCTCTCGGTGCACCAAGGCACCATCTTTTTTTTTGCTCTTGGGAGGAGGGAGATGAGTAGTAACAATATGCCCTGGAGCATTGGAACCTTTGGTCATCATGCTCAAAGGTGTTTACTGTATCTGGACAGAGCTCCCGTTGAACTGTTGCCATAAGTTAATGACAATTCTTGTTTGTTCCAGATGATGTTTGAAATGAAAATTCAGAAGGGATAATATAACCCTCCACAAATATTGGTTTAATGCATATCAATGGAAGATCTCCTCGAGCCTTATGCTGGTCAATGACAATCTCCACGGTTCATGCATAATGAGATGTTACCATTAAATCTTACTAATTGCATATTTAGAAAAAAGTACGAAGGTGGCGGTGACGACGAAGAGTGATTAAGGATTAGAGATTTCGTTAAGGAGCCAGACGGACGACCTGCGAAAGAGATTGCATGTTGCTTGAAATGAATACTTGGAAATGATAACACAACTCTCCAAAAATCTTGGTTTAATTCGTATTAATGACAAATATTCTGCAACCTTTCGAACATTAATGACAATCTTAACGGTACATATACGATGATCTATTAGCATTAAAGCTTAATAATTTCATATCTAGAAAAAAGTGCGAAGGTGGTGGGGATGGCGAAGAGAGATTAAGAATTGCACATTTCGTCCACCTGCCAACCCGCGAAAGAGATTCCAAGAAATGGCCAAGTATGGAAAGCGGTCAGGTGGGCTTCAAAATAGGGTCACAAGTTATACTCAAGAGACGTGAGGGGCCGATGGTCAAATTGTATGTCTATGAACTTTTGACTGCAGAATGTGTAACACAAAACATGGCACAGTGACGTTTTTCGGCGGTCAATTTGTATATTTTAGAATTTCATGTGTTGTTTGTAGGTAGCAGAACAATGGAAGCGCAATGTTGATAAAGCGTGGCTAGGAATTGACGATGATAATAGTGGCCAAATTTGCAATGGGTAAGCATTTGGTCAGAGTTGTGATATAAAAGCATGCGACATACTCAGAATAGGGAATATTGACAGGCTTGAAAACAGGGCCACAAGTTCTACCTAGGAGACGTGAGAGCCTGATGGTCAAATTGTATGTATCCCAACTTTTGATTGCAAAATGTGTAACATGGAATAGGGGACAATGATGGACTTGGAGGGTCAATTTGTATATTGCGGAACTTCGGGTGCTGTATATAAAAGCATGAGACATTCAGAAAAACGATTAAGTAACCAAAAAGAGAAAGAAAACGAGAAAAAAGAAAGGGGAATTTTGTTTCCAATATGTAGATCGGGGAAGCCTGGGTGCTGTTTGCAGGCGGCAGAACAATGGAAACACAATGTTGAGCCCGCCTATCCGGGAACCTGCGATCCAAAAAGTTTGTTGGTTATGAAATAGAGAAGCGGTTGGTCGGACTCGTGATATAAAAGTATCACTGGAAATCTGAAGGCGTGAATCCTCCAACCCCCGCACCTAGACATTTTCTGAAAAACGACTAAGTAACCAGAAAGGGAAAGCAGAGGGAAAAAAGAAAGGTGATGGCAATTTTTGGAAGTGGGGATTGGTGTAAGAAAGCCCCATTGATGGTCTTAACAGTAACTATCAAGTGCATTAAACATGTGAACATGCTCTTGAATCAAGGAATAGATAAAGCGAGCCATGCTTATAGTTTCCAGGATGTGTTTGTATAAGAGAAGCATCGAAAAGCCATAAGAGAATCAATTTTGGGATGTTTAAGTAAAATTATTGTACTGTCAACTTCCCCGTAAGTATAACAACAACGAATTTGAATTTTAAGATGAATTTGAATTTTGATGTCCTATGGTTGATATGATAGTTCCATTGGACTTCACATAGTATATATCCTTTTATTTCAAAATATTCCATTGGCTGAATTTTGCTAAGTTCATCGATCAAGAAAAAGTGTTAAAACGAGCCACATACTACATTTGCGTCAGAGAGCTTATATTAAAAGTAAAATCAGGGCCTGTATATTGTCTAAGATCATAGAAAAACCGCCAAGATCCTGAATGTATCATTAATTTTCCAGAATGAAGCATACAACAAAGAGCCAAGTAAACACCAAATGTATTGAAAGTCGAGGCACAAGGCAACACATGAACACAAAAGGCGCTAAGTGAGATCCCACAAAGGTCCATAGAGCAGTACGCATTGACCTATGCATCAAACAATTTGATATATATAAAAAAAACACACGTGGCATTGGTTTTCTCTTACATCTGGTATATGTTCCCATGAGAAAATAATCAGGGCCATGAGATATGAACAAAAGTCTGCCAAACATAAGACAAAACAAAACCAACAGATCTTCTCCATTGTATCCCAACTATAACCAAACCCCCAAATGGGGAACAAGAAACTTGCCGATTACTAGTTTACCATGAAGCAAGATCACTATGGCATTTGCTTCTAATAGTGCCATGTTCTATCACCACCAGTTTTAACAATGCCAAATTTCCTATATTATTGGAAATGATCGATGGCTCTACCCAGAGGAGCAAGCCATTTCTATGGTTCAAAGGATGGGCCTAAGTTATTCACAATTGGATACTTTGTATGGGGTTTGTCCTCATGCTTCCCATTTATGGATTGAACAATATTATGCGCTTGTACATCAACAATAAATGCACCTGCCTCTATGAATTCCAATGCCCGAACTCCCTAATCTCTATAGTGAGTTCCGAATATCTCAATCCCATGCTTCAATCCACGTTGAGTCCTTTTTTTTCCAATTAGGGCATCGAGAAAATGCACATATCATACCATAAATGTATAGTTGGTGATCATCTTCTTTTTTTATTTGGGTACCCAAAAAATGCAGAAATCCTGCCATGGCTATATAGTTTGAATTTTTTTTTCCAATTTGGGCACCCAAAAAGGTGCAGAATCCTCCAACAAATCCACAGCTAACCACCATTTTTTTTTTGTTTGTACACCTCAACAAATATACAAAATTCTTACTGGAAGATGCAAAAAAACATCAAAATAACAACAACGATTTGATTTGTAGTTATATTCTCCTTGTTTTTTGAAGTGCAAAAAAAGAGACAATCTCTGGAAATAAAATTTTACATCCATAGATGTAAACTTCGAAGAACTCGAGTCCGACAAACATTCATCTGGGTATTGAAGAAAAATTACAGACACACATGAGATTTTTCATTTCCTGCCAAAGCTTGATATGATTTTTTTTTTGTTCAGACAATATGAAATATTGCATTGTCCTCATTTAAGGTAAATTTGCTATGTATCCAAAAGTCTCACATCATGTAGACATTGTTTGCCTTTTTCTGTAGGTATTCTTCATATGGAAATTCTGCTAACCTAGGAAGCACATCTTGTAACAGAGGCTGTCTAATTGTACAATGTACGATTTTGTCGCCCACGGTCTGGATGGCAGCATTGAGGCAATGCCTATATATGTAAGGGCATTTTTTACTGCATCACAGACAATCAATTGTATCATCATTTATGAAAGCAGAAGCAGAAGCAGGAGAGTTACATTTGGCAAATACAGGCTCGAAGGGGGTCGAGTACGCATTCGATGCAACCAAAACACCCTCAACTTGGGCACGTGAGCATAGTAGTTAATATATTGAACAATATAATATACAAATGCACAACAAAAAAAAGAAAATCTGCATAAAATTGGTGAAGGCAATTTGTATGGGCAAAGTGAGGATGTAAATGTAGATGTATACGCACAACACTTGTAGAGCTAGTTAGTTTCTTGAGATCATGTACTATGTATGTTCGCAATTCCCTTACAAATTTTGCTTGGGTTGTGCATGTTGGAACACATATAATACTGAACTTTTGAGCTTTACATCCTCCACTTCATAAAATTATAATCTTTCCCAAAACAATTACTTAGAGAAGAACTTTTGAATTTTAAAATCAAATTCAGTTCTGGTTAATCCGTAATAAAGCGCGAGTGATTTTTGTCGTTGATGAAGTTTTTTTTTTGATCGAACGATCCTAATTTCTCTGGAGTTTTGGAGCCACCTGATGGTTAATAGCATGAATCACTAAAGGTCACTTCGGAGCTTTGCACTTCAGGTATTTAGATAAGTCTTAACGATAAAAGTCTCGAAACCCGAAAGTGTCTTTTCGTCACTTTTCCTAAAACTTTGAAGGACACGAGTCATGGTACACATGTAATATTTTGAGTCTTCCTCGGTTTAACATGTGTCACCTCCCTTTTCTTGACACGTCACTACGGGAGATGACCCTTCAGAAATATAACAAAGAACTAATTCATAAATCACCTAAGCACCAAAATGCTGAAGGATTAAACTTTAATTAATTAAGTTGATCAAAGAAAAAAGATGGTTAATGACTTCACACTTCGAGGTTTAGACGTTTACCCTTCATCGTATCCTAAAATATTCGAATTCCAAATCTCTGAAACACTTAAAGTTAAACAGGATTAGTTAAGACTTAAATTGATTATCGGATAATTAATCACTTCGTAGTTTCGGGTTTCGGGGATTTTCTCTTGAGCTACATTTAAAGTTCCCGAAGTCCAAACCCCCAAAACTCTTGGAATTAACACACCTTGCTAAACATGATTAATTAATTTTTCAAAAGATATTGTCTCGTGATTAACCTTTCACGGATTCACGATTTGGGAAATTTCGACTCTGTTTCATCCAAAACTCTCGAACGCGAACCGCCGAATATTATTGGCATTTATGAACAATTAATGGTAATGATTCAAACGTAGAGTGTGGATTGCTAGGTAGATATTTCCATTAAAGTTAATAAATTTTTCATCAGTAAAACTATACTCGAATCAATGCATATGATGTGAATACAAATACTTCAATTTTGAATTTCATTTTCACCTTTTGCAAAGTAGCAAGTTTCATCCGATTGAGAAGCTCACACAATTCCTCTGCAACAGGTAACCTCGTTCTGTTCTCTCACTATCATGACACCACAGAAGATGATGAATAAGACTGATGCAGCTGGTGAAGGTTCAAATCCGAATGCAGACGTTCTTTCAGACACTACGCCACGAGCTATAGACTCTGTTAAATATTGGACACAGGTGTTCGAGATTCTGGAACATGAGATTATAAATCACCCAGAATATTTCGATGATGAAGTGGACGATACTCACAAAGATAAACTCAGATATATATCCCATTCCGAGTTACACAAGATAGCTGCGTGGCCGAGACTCATGCCGTATAATGACATGATAAGATGGGCCTTGTAAACCGTCGATGTCCAAACCATGAGCATTTTCAACTATCAAAAGGTTGCTGTTGGGTATTTCTGATAAGAACACCTCCAAGTAATGTATAATCTATCTCCCGATCCTAAATATAATTAAAATATTGCATTTATGATGGAGTTTGAGCAACAGGAATGCATACAATATGACAAGAGTTATCCTGATATAATCAAGTCATAGTGGGGGCACCCAGAGAAGTTCAGGGCTGACGCTCATGGCATGTATGCCACATCGTCGTTGGATACTCACATGATTTATGTAGCCATGATGCTCTGTAGACTATTCAGGAAGAAGAGTCCTACTCATTTCCCGGTGGAATGGGTGTCGATCATGCACAAGGTGGCCGAGGGATACACTTTTAATTGGGCCAAGATGTTGTCGGATAATCTGGCCAAATAAATCATCGAATACAAATTAGCTAAATCAAAGGGACATCTTGCCCCTTTCTTTATGTTTGCGTATATCATGGATGCCATCTGCTTCATAACCCCTTTCCCACTGATGAGTTGGAGCTGGACCCTGATCAACGCAAAACCTATTCACTTCTACCACTCCAAACTGTGGGAGGACAAGGCCAAAGATTTCTTTTACAAAATATGTCACAATGTAGTGGTCCCTGTCCATATAGCTTTATATGGTTTCCCACCCCCACGAATTTCAGACATAATCATGGAAAATATGGGCAAACTAGCAGATTGGTTCATTGAAGAAAACTTCTCTTATATTAGGGTTTTCGGATGCTCAGTCCCCCCCCCACGCTCTCTCGAGATTTTTACTAGACTGGCTAGTATGGCGAGAAGTAGCTTATCAAACAATAATGGGGGGCATCAACAAGGAGTTGAAGGCAACCCATAAGAAGGTACGACCGACCTTCCCTCTCCAGGTCGATATGTTTTCGCTATTGTATTTCGGTCACTCCAAAGTGGAGGTTGCAGATTTGGAAGATGTCAAATTGGTTGACATCAAATTCAAAAAGTATGACCCAGACAAAATAGTGGAGAACCACCTGGCCCAATACAAATTGAAAAAATATGTGCATGAAAACTCCCCACATGATGAGATGTTCATGGGAGTGAGGTTTTACGAGGAGGTACTAAACAGGTTCCAAACCTTGTCCCAAGATCAACAGGTCAGTTTCCTTAGTTTCCAAAGACATAGGCGAAACAATTTGTCGAAAATAATACAAGGAGAATCGATAGCCACTCCTCCTGCATAAGAATCTACACCTCGAGGTTTTGAAACATGGAACTCTAGTAAACAGGATATTGAAAGTACCCCAAAGGGCTCCGAAGTTTTGACTCAGAAATTAGAAGCTTCATTATCAAGTCCACTAGGCCCTCAAGCAATGAATCAGCTTGAAGCCTTCCTAAAGCAAGGGAAGGATGCACTTCCTTCGAAACCAACCACACTTGCTACCAATACAACAAAACAACAACTGTCTCCGGAGATAGGTTCCCCTATTGCTTCATTGACACCTTTGCAGTCTAGTTTCAGGAATCCTAGTTCTGAAGTCATGTTTGTGGGTGATCTCACCCCAATCTTTCCCGAAGAGATGCCTCCTTTGGACTTCTTTTTCAGCAAGAAACAGAGGGCCATCGTCAAATGAGAAACACAACAGAAGGAAGAGGTAGTGACCAAAAGGCAGAGGATGTTATATGATGGAAATAATAGCGACTATTCAAAATTCACAAAGGAAGTTGTAGGTTCATTGGCTGCCTTTGCCATGACAAATCAATGGTCAGTGGAGAATTAGACAGAAAAAATTATTAGTAGGGAAGTTGCAAGATCAAATGCTGACCATGGAATAGACTGTAAAGAATAATATGAGCCAATATTTTGAAAAAATCAGGGCTTACGATCGGCTACAAATCCAACAACTTCAGGCCAACTTTGAAGAGCTCTATCATAATGCAAAAACCAACCGCGGACTGGTCGCTCAACGTGATGAGTTAATAATGAAATTGCAAGCCAGATTAGACTTGATTGAAGTTACCTCGATAGACCTTTTGACCTTCTGAATTCAAGATTTGGAAATTAACGAGAAACTGGAAATGGCCCGACATGATCTTTTTATGAAGGTTGATGCTATCCAGAAGTGCTATCAGGCAGTGGACCTCATGCTGAAGGATGTATATATCAAGGAAAGAGAAGCTCGCTTAGACTGAGCTAAGTTTCAAGATGCCATCATCTTGGCCCAGAAAGATAATATCCCTAATGTTCCTCGACTTTCCCCTTTTGAAAAAATAAGAGGCGATATGGCCCTGAAAGGGTGGGAAACAAATTTGGCAGAGAGCAAGAAATTATCCAGGGAAGTAAAAGACGCTTGCCAAGAAGCGTTATCATCTTTAGATAAGAGAATCATTGATTTAAAAAGAAGTAGTATCACAGAGGCCTTGAGGCAAATCGATATTGAAATGAACCAACAAAAATCCAGAAAGAGGAAAGAGGAAAATATGGCAACCATTCAGGAAATAAGCCAGATTGACCTTCTAAAAATAAATAAGTGGCTAGTGAACCCAAGCTCACAGTTTCAGGCCTTATCTCAAGAAGTGAAAAGAATCCAAGAAAGTCTACCTCAAGTTGAAAGGAAATTATACACATTTGAGGTGAATGAAACAATTAAGCCATCAAGGTTTATAGTGGAATTTTTAATTAGATGCAACCAATGCATTGAGCATGGAAAATCAAACACGACAGGGATCAAGTAAGAAAGTGTTGATGCATTACTGAACATAGTTGGAGGAACATATGACAACAAAGCTACAATGACTAAGATATTATGCCAAATCATGAGGAAGACCAGAAGACATATGTGTCTAGACTAAAGGAATGAGGAAAGGAAGAATTTCTGTCAGCAGCCGAAGAGATAGAAGAGATTTCCAATGAAGCTCATCATTCTCTATGCACTATTTTCTTATTTCAAATATTTGATATTTTTAATTATAAGAAGTACTATCTTTTTGAGTTGTGACAGTTTGTATAAATACATAGATTCAAGATCTATGAAAGCCTGCTTCTTGCCGGTTGTAATAGAGGAAACTCTCCTTATTGCGTATTAATACAAGTGCAGATAGAGATTCCAAATTTTGTTTAGTTTGGGTTGTGTGTTTCTTCTATTTTTCCATATCTCAGCATTTCCTTATGCAATGCCTTGATAAATGTTTAATTGCAATTTAGTATCACAACTACTGTAATCTTATTATATTAGTAATTCATCAAGTAAGCAGTTTTTCCTCTGTGTTTACCGTGAGTAAAACAAGACCTGCAAGCTGTGTGGATTACTGTGTCTTATACTTTATTCAAGGGCACACTTTCTATTTTCTTCCACTGCAACAAGGTGAGACTCTTCAACAATTGATGCCTTGCTTTGTGTAACAGTTTTGTATTTTCTCTCACACCATTCGATATTACAATTTTGACTCAAACACAAAATATGACCTCTATGCTACCATACTGTTAATTTGATTTAAGGATTTTTTCTCATATAACTAAGGTAGGAAAATCACTCTTTAAAAACACTCTTTTTAAACTTTCCTGATGCCTGACATTATTCTTTGAGCCTTAAGTTTAATCTCAGGAACAACATCTTTTTGGCGCCGTTGCCGAGGATGGAGAAACAAAGTTATTTTTCCCTGGGAAAACGACAAGGTAAATTTCTATCTTTGATAGTGAACAAAGATTGAATACATAGTAAGGCTTATTTTTATCTTTCACTTGGCGACTCCACCGTAGATAAAAGTGGCATTATTTCGAAAGAATACCAGAAAGAATCCAGACAATAAGCAGACCACACCAGTATCAGATCTTGAAAGGTTGTTGAAACCGAAGGGATACCTCAAATCGACTACCGCATCAGCAGGTAAAGTATACCAACCCAAAGTTACGCATGTAAATGCTAAGGTTTCAGTTGAAGAGCTAACCCCTAAAGTGAGTTTTAAGAAAGTACCCTCTGCGGAGGAACCAACTAGTAAACCCGAGGCTAAGCTTGAGAATCCAGAGGCAATTATACCCAAGATAAAGGTTGAGATTCACTCGATTGATAATCCTACCGATCTGAACAAAATATCCCTCTCTATACCCACTGTCGTCGAAATTTCACCGATTCCATCCTTGCCCAAAGTAAAAATTTCAAATCCCTGAAACTCTGAAGAATATATCCTGTATCCTGATTCAACCCCTATTGGTTCTCCTATATATGTATCTTGTAAATATGAGGAAACCAGTCCACATTTTCCTTTTCCTCCTCTTCTAGATTTTTCTTCTCCTAACGAACTTTTTCCAGAACTTCCTTCACCTTATAACGAAGCAGTCGAAAGGTCAACACTTCAGTCCCTCGAAGTTTTTGAAAATCCCCTCTTTAGCTCTCGAAGTCCCTCTCCTAGACTTCCAATGGCCGCTGTTGGAGGAGGTGGTGCTAGAGGTGGAGGAGCAGGTGGACAAGCTCAAGGGAAACCAATAATATTTGCCAAGGTAGCTGCTAGATATGCTCCCCTGGTCCTCCCTGTCCCCCTTCATGATTTACCCAAAAAATATATGAAAAACCTACCGAAATTCATGGGGGAAGGAGATTTAACCGCAACCGAACGTATAGCCTTCTTTGATCAGTTTGTTGATATTCTCGGCATAGAACACGAAGATGTTTACTCAAGGTTGTTAGTTCAAACCTTTGAAGGACAAGTGAGAACCTGGTTCTGAGGCTCTCGGTAGGTTCCATAAGGTATTATGATGATCTAGAAAACACTTTTCTAAGACAGTGGGGAGAGAAGAAGGACCATCTCTATTATTTGACTGAATTCGAGGCTTTAAGAAAAATGAATTTTGAGTCAGTTCTCAAATTTACTCAGAGGTTCAACAAACTGTACAATAAAATCCCAGTTGAGGTCAAACCCTCTCAACCCGTTGCAAAGGTAACTTTTGCAAGAGATTTTGAACCTGATTTTTCCCTCCTCTTGAGAGAAAGAAGATCTGCCACTCTAGCAGGGATGCATGATGATGCCATAGAAATTGAATCTAATATGATGGCATCACGGAAATTAAAAACTAAGTTTGATACGGGAACCAAAGAACCTAGACGTTTCGAAGAACAAGCCAGACCCTTCGGATCTGGCAAATCCATGGAAGAAAATATGGATGAGATGGATAAGATAATTAAATATCTATCAATCAATATATCCAGCATGGAATTAGATCAAGCTAAACCGGATACTTACGCTAGAAATCAGTTCAAGTGAAACCCTAACTCTCAAATGCAACAGAGACAAATAAAAAATGAAGATCAAAAGATACTAGTCCCTTTTAAAACTGGAAATTTTATGCAAAGGGATGATATGAAAAATTATGAGGATTTAGAAGAGGATCTAAACAACCTTAGTGATGACGATATGGAGCCTCATTTAACTAGACATGATTATGAAAAGTCTTTAGACCTAGAGCCCTTGTTTAATAATGAGGAAAGTATTAACAATCTGGGAGAATCTGCCTATCAAGGATTCGCCGACTCAATAATGGTCAAACTCCAACATAAGTACGATTTAAGGCCCAGAGAGAAAGCTTCTACAAATGTCCCACCGAAAAATATTTTATCAAGAAATAAAACAAATGAGGCAGTTGTTACTAAACTGCCTATTGAAACACAAGCTGCCTGGACAAAGACAATTGAAACAAAAGCGACGCAAACTAAGAAACCGGAAAGAACAAAAGCAAAAATTCCAACCGGAGATAATGAAAAAACAATTGGAGGTTTTAGTCTGGAAAATGACCTTAATAAAAATAAAATACCCATGCCTATGGTTGATCTTGCAAAGAACCCGATATAGAAAAAGTAGATTTATAAAATGATAATTTTTTCTGAGGCTAAATGTCATGCACATGTTATTAATCTACAAGATGAAAGACCCACGATCATGTTCGGTCCACACATAGAAAATATCAAAGATTTTGTTGCTCCATTTTATATTACACTAACGGTGCATGACCATATACTCCATAACTGCATGTTAGATTCTGGGGCCTCTCACAATTTAATGCCTAAAATTGTCATGGAAAAATTGGGCCTCGAGATTACTATACCTTATCAAGACTTGTATTCATTTGATTCCATAAACGTTAAGTTTCTTGGCATGATCAAAGATTTGGTAGTAAATCTTGCACAGATCCTTGTAAAGAGTATCCTTATGGATGTAGTCGTTGCTGACGTCCCTGCCAAGTATGGCATAATTCTATCCAGGTCTTGGGGCACCAAATTAGGAGGATCACTTCAACTCGACATGACTTATGCTACCATCTCGATTTTCGGTGGACAATTCAGTAGATTGTACAGAGAGACGAGGTTGGCATATACTCTAAGTGACCCCCAAAACCCAAATAATTACCCAGTATATGTAGCCAATCAAGAATTAGGAAATTGTATATTATCCATTGATGATGATTTCAAAGAATGTGTAGAAGAAGAAAATAAAAAAAATAGAAAAAAACAAAGAAAAGTGTAAATAATAGAGAAGGAGTATGGAATTTTTTTTTGATGGTGCTTCGTCCTACGAAGGGGTAGGGGCTAGAGTGTTATTTGTAGTTCCAAGAGATGAGTACGTTATCCCCTTTTCATAGAGATTACAGTGGGAGATTGATTATACAAATAATGTCTATGAGTATGAAGCTCTAGTCTTAGGATTAGAGGCCACCAGAAAGTTAAAAATTGAACATCTAATAGTTTATAGTGATGCAGAGCTTATCGTGAAAAAAAATAAAGCAGCAGTATGAAGATAAACATCCAAGGCTAAGGTCATATAGAAATTGCACCTGGGATTTGATAGATAATTTCTTCTCGTCCTTTAACATTCACTACATTCCCAAAATGGAAAATCAGCAGGCAGACTCTTTAGCCAAAGCTGTGGCGACCTTTGTACCACATACTGTCCTAAAACTGAAGTATCATATCGAAATGAGACATAGAACTTTGATACCAAATAATGTTCAACACTGTCAAGTATTTGAAGATGACGAACGAATTAAATAGTTCCTTGAAATGGTTGACGAGTTCTCTGAGACTCATATAGATCAGGAAAACCAAAACGATCCTATCTGGGTATGCAGGAAGGTGAAGATCTTGAAAAGTTCCAGGATAAGATTGCAAATCATTGAATTCTTGGGCTTAAGAACAATCAGATCCCCAAAGGTCTGATACCCTTAGAGAGATTGTTTGACCAAGATGACATACCCTTAAAATCTACCTTACGACCTCAGCCCGAAGAGGTTGAAGACTGTAATATAGGAACTAAAGAGGATCCTAAACTGGTCAAGATATCTAAATATCTTCCAACCTAAATGAAAAATAAGTATGATGAGTTTCTTAAACAGTATAAAGACATCTTTGCAAGGTCGTATGATGATCTAAAAACTTACAATACCTCTGTAATTGAACATAAGATTCCTTTGAATCATGATATCAAACCTTTTAGGCAGAAGCTGAGATAGATAAATCCTATCCTCCTGCTAGTGATACAAAGGGAATTCAAGAAGCTTCTCGACACAAATATTATTGTTCCGCTCAGGTATTCCGAATGGGTAGCAAATTTGGTACCCATCAAGAAGAAAAGTGGAGAAATAAGGCTTTGGGTAGATTTCAGAAATTTAAATCGGTCATCCCTCAAAGACAACTACCCACTGCTAAAAATGGATCATGTACTAAAACAAGTAGTTGGAGATAACATAATGTCTATGATTGATGGTTTTTCTGGATACAACCAAATTTCTATCCATGAAGATGACAAAGAAAAGACTGCATTTACCACTCCGTGGGGAACTTTCATGTACGATAAAATGCCATTTGGTTTGATGAACGTAGAGGCTACTTTCCAAAGAGTCATGGATATAACTTTGATCGGTGAGAGAGACAAATTTGTTTTTATTTACTTAGATGATCTAACAGTCTTCTCCAATTCTGATGCAGAACATCTGGTTCATCTCAAACAAACCTTCGAGAAATGCAGAAAATTTGGTTTGTCTCTTAACCCTAAGAAGTCACATTTTGCTATGCAAGAAGGCAAGATTCTGGGTCATATATTTTCGAAGGATGGAATCAAGATCGACCCTAAGCGAGTCGAGGCTATTGAAACAATAAACATTCCTAGAAATAAGAAAGAAATCTAGTCTTTTTTAGGGAAGATAAATTTTTTGAGAAGATTTATCCCTAACTTCGCTGAAATTGTCAAACTAATTATAGATATGTTGAAGAAAGATAGTAAAATGAAATGGAACTCCGAAGCTAAAGCATCATTTGAGCAAGTTAAAAATGCTATAAGCGAAGCACCAGTGTTAGCTAGTCCAGAGTATACTAAGGAATTCCTGATCTTCTCTTTCGCGTTTGAACATACTATCACAATGGTACTCCTGCCAAAAAAGGAAGAAGGTTTCGAGCAACCGATAGTATTTTTCAGTAAAAGTCTTAGGGACACCGAATTAAAATATGATATACTGTAAAAACAAGTTTACACAATGGTGAATGCTCTCAAATCTTTCACGACATATGTACTGCATTCCAAAATAATCGCTTATGTGCCAACAAGCGCTGTCAAATATATCTTGGTACAACCGGACAATGATGGCAAGAGAGGTCGATGGTTAGCTAAAATTCAAGAGTTCGATCTAGAATTAAAACCAACCAAGCTAGTCAAAGGTCAGGGCCTGGCGAAATCGTTAGCAAAATCAAATTTCAGGGCACTTGGGATAAACCACCTGGAATCACACAGATATATCCCAGATATAGAGGAACTTGATGATTAAACCTCTACAGTCTAGATCGAAGATAAAATTTCTTCCTCTGCTTGGTATCACAATATTGTTTCATACCTCCTTATTCTTCAGTGCCCGAGTGACATGAATCCATCCAAAGCGAGAATGTTGAAGCTACACACAGTTAAATATTGTATTATTGAAGGCCGACTCTACTGGAAGGATCCTCTAGGTTTCTTGTTATGTTGTTTAACAAAAACTGAAACAGATAATGTCATAAATGAATTTCACAAAGGAGTGTGTGGAGGACATCACGCCTGGAGGGAACCGACCTACAAAATTTTAAGAGCTGGAAATTATTGGCCAAAGTTATTTACTAATGTGAATGCTAAGGTCAGAGCCTGCGACCCTTGCCAAATGTTCTCTGGTAAGAAAAATCTCCTTGTACTACTTGTAATCCCAGTCAAAGCAGAAGCTCCTTTTCAATAGTGGGGTCTGAACTTCATCGGAGAAATACATCCACAGTCAAGCGCCCAACATAAATGGATTTTAACCACTACCGATTACTTCAAAAAATGGGTAGAGGTTATTCCAACCCGGAATGCTACTTATTTGGTAGTAATAAACTTCTTGGAAGAGAACATCCTATCGAGATTTGGTTGCCCTCGAAAAATAGTCATGGACAACGCCCAAGCTTTCAAATCTATGACAATGATAATTTTTTGTCAAAAATATAACATTGTGCTAGGACATTCTACAACCTATTATCCTAAGGGAAATGGGTTGGTCGAATCATCCAACAATAGCATGATGAATATAATCAAAAAAGTGTTGACAGAAAATAAGAAGGCTTGGCACGTTCACCTGAAGTATGCCTTATGGGCGAACCAAATCAACACCAAGAAATCAATAGGTATTTCCCATTTTCAAATGGTTTATGGTACTGACGTTGTCCTTCCTATCAATCTCGCTCTTCCTGTGATGAAGCTGTGGCAAGATGCAAAATAGGAGCCGAATGACATTACGAGGAGGATAAACCAAATAATTGAAGTCCAACAAAACATGGCCGAAGAAGATGACAAACTTCAAAAGTACCAAGATAATATGAAATCCCTCTGTTATCACCAATACTTGTCATGGGAAAAAGGGTATCCAGGTCTTCATCCTGCACAAGAAGCATCCAAGCGCAACACGTAGAAAAGATCATTTCGGGCTTAAAATACAAGCAGGCAGGCAGTTTCAGTGTTCAACGACAGAGATCCATTAAGTAGACCAGATCGACGACCATCGGGCAATCACAATCATGGAGTTACACGAGAAATAGCATAAGGCAGAGTCATGATTTCGCGAGTCAGAAAGGTCAAAGGGCAGAGTTACAAGGATTCGTGAAATGCGAAATCACGAAAATATCACAACCATTGATCAAGGGATAGATCTGGATGTTGGGTCAGCTTTTCACGATTTCCTGAGTCGGGAAAGTAGGAGGACAAGTCCTGAAATCTCGCGACATGCAAAATCATGAAATAATTAGGGCCGTCCATTCGAGGGGATGCATGGCGTAGGATCTGAGCTACAGAGAAAGTCTTTTGAGAAAGATGAGGTGAGAAGTGCCGATGGCCCGAGGTCCCAAAACACTGATAAAATCTGGGCCATCCATTTTATAGGGGCGCGTGTCAGCTGATCCGAGCGTCGTGATTTCACGACTTGGGGTTTTGAGCATGGAGTACCTCGTGAGTTCGTGAAATGTGAAATCATGACGTGCCTGAGATTTGCACTCACGGTCACAGCTTGCAGTCATATGGGAGCATAGACATAAAGAAAGGGAAGGTTTTTATTGAGTAATGAGCGATTGAGATTGTTTGAGCAAATTATCCTGGCCATCAAGTTCAACGAAAATCCGACCGTCGATCCAGATGGGTCGTTTTCGCGATTTTGAGCATCAGGATTTTTGAAATCAAGTGGAGTGCAAACTCCCAAAATGTGAAGCCCCGAAATTTTATAGGGGATATGTGCAGGGTCATGGCCCGAGGTCATGTGGAGCAATGGATAAAAGTTGTTCCAAGAGCCGAAAGCACTCGTTTTGGTTTCATCAGAAGATCTGCGTGGTTTCGAAACACTGGGCCTGACTTGGAGGAGTCGCAAACGTCTCCTAGAGCATTCATGGGTGTCAAGCTCCGTCCCGATCTTGATGCAGTGATTTAATGGAAATTGGGGGGGGGTAGTTGAAACCTCGTTACATCACATAAATGGAAAGCATGAAAGGATGGCTGTGGCGACTAGCTGACAACCCATAACTCTTCTGTAAATGGGTTTTCCTGCAAAGCCCATACTGTTTTAATTTTGCATTTGACAGAGGAAGACAAGTGTAGTTTGACAACAGAAGGAGGAGACACAAAGCTTTGGATGCAGTGGTTCATTCGTGTCCCTGGGGGTCGTTTGCAGTTCTGAGTATATATACTCAGTTTTTATATTTTGTAAGGGTCGATGGTTGAGCAAAGCTCTCGTATTATAAAATTTTAATGAACATTCTGGTTCTCTGTTTATGTGTAAGCATTTGAGACATCTTGTTTAATGACAATCAACTTTCTTACTCCCTCTTATTTCCCTCTGATGATGAAAGACTTCATGGTTGAATGATTCACTTGAATTATTGTGACTGCATTACGATGAAATTTTGATTACAATGTTGTTATAGTTCCTTTCAGTTTCTGTGAAATTTAAATTCAAGAAGTTCTTGTGTTTAAATTGTCCCTCCTTGGGCTGCCAAAAGACTTGATGTCCTTGGTAGACCTCTGCATTTTCGCACCAAAGTCTTCCTCCTACTCACCCTTACTACAACTTACTGTCTGAAGTTAAATCAAGACCTCACCTGTTAATGCATATCAATCCATTTTTCTGAGTTAAAACGATATTTTCCTGAGACTGCACCCATTTGACCCTTTTATAACCAATCTGTGACATAAACTATGATGGGTATCAGGCTTACCTCTACTGCAATCCAGAGGTGACTTCTGGTGCCAACATTTGTGGCACTGTTTCCAGGGATGAAATTGAAGATTTTCCCTGGGTAGAACGACAAAGCTTACTGATTATGAGGGTGCATCAGAACTCAGTACATCAAATATTTCAATTGTGCACCTGGTGACTCTACTGTGGCGACCCCACTGTCTCAACTCCACTGTTTCAGTGTGGCTACTTCTGGCTACACCCAGTAGCCCTCGGAGAACAGAACGATCAGATCTGGTCTTTGATGGTGAACAAAGACTAGACACACTCATTTTGCATATCATTCACCTGACGACTCCATGGTTGAAGGATCGATTGGCGACTCCACTGGTTTGAAATGGAAGAATCCTGGCTTGGAGGTTTTCTCCCTTTAATTTTTCTGTTGTTCATAGTTTTCCCCATGTTGTTCCTTCTCTAGATCAATGGAATGATTATTTTCCTATATTCAGAGAGCATAGAGAGGACAACCCTGCTCAACATCTTAGAGAGTTTCATGAACTCATGCACCAGTGGGAGATACATCATGAAGATGTATTAATGAATATGTTCTTGTTCTAGTTAGCAGGGGATGCTCATGAGTGGTATAATTCTTTACCCCCTGCTAGCATCTCTTCCTTGGAACAATTTCATGCAGCTTTCAACGCTCATTGCCAAAATTTTTATCCCTCTCAGTTGATTTGTCATGGCTGTTGTGAGGGATACAATGACCATGATCAAGGTATGGCTATATCTGATGAAGGATCTGAGGATGAGGACCATGAGGGGGAAGAATATGATCTAGGTAAGATAATGGAGATGGTAAAATCTCTCGCTACCGACATAGAAAGGTTGGAGTTTGAAGACAACGTTGAGGATTTTCCAGTCCTTGAGGCAAATGTTCATGGAAGCCCTACTAAGGACGATGATGAAGATTCGATGATTGTAGAGGCCTTGCATTCTACTCCTGACATTTTTGTTGTACCAAGCTGTGATGATTATTCATATGAGGAGAAGCAGAGCCACACATCGCAGTTTTCCCAACAGAGGAGCACCCAGCCTGTATATGACAACTACGAATCATATTCTTAGCTAGATATGTAGGATTTCCAAGAACATAATGTATAGCCTTGTCCTCTATTCACTAAAGGAAATTATCATGAGGAAACCAACCATCTCGGGCCTCCTAAAGACACTGAACAACATGATGAAGAGTAGAGATTTCCCACGGGTCCAATTTATGATGATTATGAATCTGACCCTTGGGAGAGCCAAGGAGATGAACCAAAGGAGCAGAAGGAGGTGTTATTTGTCTCTTGTTTAGAGCCAGTTAGCGAGCAACCGTCACCTGAGATCAGTCAGCCAGTATTGAATGTTCACCCACCTGTGCCTACCAGAGACATACAACCATATGTGAGCAACGATTTAGCAGAGGAGGCTGTCTGTTACCAATTTTCTAAGATCTACCACTCATTCTATGAGCCTGTCAGCGAGTACATGGAGTGGCATTTCCTTCATCTCTTGGAGCCACCCTATTTCATCTCAACTTCAGCCTTTCAAGAGGAGCTGAAGGGTGTAACCATTCTGCTGTCACAGTTGCATCATCTACTAGTGATCATCGACAGAGTAAAGGAGATTCCAGTTAGGAAGTTACTTGAATGGCTATGGTGTAAGTTTTCTTTCACCTATAACTGTGTAAAAATCAATTAGTTTAGGATTGTACATAAATAAGCTCCTTGGATCATGTGTGTTTTTTTTTGTTTTACTTATCGGCCTGTATTTTTCAACAGAATGTTTTGGGGCTCGACTCCATAGCCCAATTCTTAAGGCGACTAGAACTACTTGTTCTTGGTAGCTCACAGGGAGCATGCCATCCCCCGTGGAGCCAAATGTTATCACCAATACTTGTCATGAGCAAAAGAGTATCTAGGTCCATGGCATGCGCAAGAAGCATCCAAGCGCAGCAAGCATAAAAGCTCATTTCAGGCTTAAACTACAAACAAGCGGGTGATTTCAGTGTTCAACGACATAGATCCATTAAGCAGACCAGATCGATGACCATCGGGCAATCACGATCATGGAGTTACAGGAGGAATAGCATCAGGCAGAGTCACGATTTCACGAGTCAGAAAGGTGAAAGGGAAGAGTTACGAGGATTCGTAAAAAGATCGCAGCTATTGATCAAGGGAGAGATCTGGACCATTGGGTCAACTTTTTGCGATTTCATGAGTTGGTAAAGTAGGAGGGAGAGTCTTGAAATCTTGCGACATGTGAAATCGCAAAATAATAAGGGCCGTCCATTCCAGGGGATGTGTGGCGCAGGATCCGAGCTACAGAGAAAGTCTTTCGGGAAAGCTGAGGTGAGAAGTGTCGATGGCCCGAGGTCCCAAAATGCCGATAAAATTTGGGCCATCCATTTCATAGGGGCGCATGTCAGCTGATCTGAGCATCGCGATTTTGCGACTCGAGGTTTTGAGCATGGAGCACCTCGCGATTTCGCGAAACGCAAAATCACGACGCGCCTGAGAGTTGGGATCACGGTCACAGCCCGCGGTCATATGGGAGCAGAGACATAAAGAAAGGGAAGGGGCCTGTCCAGAAACGAGCAACTGAGATTGTTTGAGCAAATGATCTTGGCGGTCAAGTTCAACAAAAATCCGACCGTCGATCCAGATGGGCTGTTTTTGCGATTTTGAGCATCGGGATTTTTGAAATCAAGGGGAGTGCAAACTCCCAAAATGCAAAGCCCCAAAATTTTATAGGGGATATGCGCAGGGTCATGGCCCGAGGTCGTGTGGAGTTATGGATAAGAGTTGTGCCAAGAGACAAAAGCACTCGTTTTGGTTTCATCAGAAGGTCTGCGTGGTTTCGAAATGCTGGGCTTGACTTGGAGGAGTTGGGAACATCTCCTAAAGTATTCATGGGTGCCAGGNNNGGGTAGTTGAAACCTAGTTTCATCACATAAATAGAAAGCATGAAAGGATGGCCATGGCTGCTAGCTGACAACCCATAACTCCTATGTAAATGGGTTTTCCTGCAAAGCCCATACTGTTTTAATTTTGCATCTGATAGAGGAAGACAAGTGCAGTCTGACAATAGAAGGAGGAGAAGAAAAGCTTTGAATGCAGTGGTTCGTTCGTGTCCCTGGGGGTTGTTAGTAGTTCTGATTATATATACTCAGTTTTTATATTTTGTAAGGGTTGATGGTTGAGCAAAGGTCCCGTATTGTAAAGTTTTAATGAACATTTTGGTTATTTGGTTATGTATAAGCATTTGAGACATCTTGTTTAATGACAATCATCTTTCTTGCTGCTTCTTGTTTCCCTCTGATGCTGAAAGAGTTCATGGTTGAATGATTCACTTGAATTATTGTGACTGGATTATGATGAAAGTTTGATTATAGTACTGTTATAGTTCCTTTCAATTTATGTGAGATTTAAATTCAAGAAGTTCTTGTGTTTAAATTGTTCCTCCTTGGGATGCCGAAAGACTTGATGTCATTGGCAGACCTTTGCATTTTTGCACCAAATTCTTCCTCCTACTCACCCTTACTACAACTTATTGTCTGATGTTAAATCAAGACCTCACTTGCTAGTGCATATCAGTCCAGTTTTTTGAGTTAAGACGATATTTTCCTGAGATTGCACCCATTTGACCATTTTATAACCAATCTGTGACATAAACTCTGATGGGTATCAGGCTTACCTTTGCCACAATCCAGAGGTGACTTATGGTGCTAACACCCTCTTCGATAAAAAAACTAAAGATAGGGTGTTTCTTCCCGGTGATCTAATTTTAAAATGGGATGCTAGAAAAGAGGATGCGGGAAAACATGGCAAGTTCGATCATCTCTAGTTCAGACCATTCAGGATTGCAGCTACAAAGGGAAAAAATTCCTTCCTACTGGAAAATCTCGATGGAAAAACTTTTGACGCCCCTATCAATGGGCGTTACCTAAAGCATTTTATGCAATAATAATTTTTCAGATTCCCATTGTATATACTGGTTTTGGTTTCCATATTTCAGTTTGCAATTTTCTTTTTCTTTTGTAAATTATCTAAATTTTACTTTTACTATAAATAAATTAGGTTTACTGGATATCATGAAAGAAAAATATAAAAATAGCTGTACCACATATCATTTGTATCCTGCGGAATTTACTGACATTTCCCATTTTTATCTTCCTCCAGAATACATATGGTCCGTTGAGAGAGAAGGATGTATCCAAATCCAACACCCAATTTTCAAAACCTTAGCTTTTCCTCAAAACAGGTGATAAATTAATTATTTACTTGATTGAAAAATACAAAGGCAATATGAGGTATGAACTCCTATTCCTTCAGTTCGAGCTAAAAGTTCAAAGAAATCTTATTGAATGTAAAGAAGTTTTCACTCATATAGATATTGTCACCTGATCAAAGATCAAAGAAGTATGCAATAACAACTTAATTCTGAAGCCTTCTTTGAATGAAATAAAAAATAAAATAAAATTGAAATAAGAAATGAAATAAAAGAAAAAGAAAATAAGAATAAAAAAGGGCTTAAAAAAGAGGATCTTGATAATCAAGAAGTGAACTTGTGTGGAAATGACATTATTTTGCGTCAAACCCTTCGAGTCCTTGTTCTATTTCATTTTGGCTATCCTCGAGCTTTTACTCTATTCTGATTTTCACTACCTATCCTTAAGTCTTCATAAAAAGAAATAGTTTCGCCTTGATTCTGAAAACTTAAAAACATATCTTCAAAACAAGATTAGGCAAAAATCTTTATGTTCCTCTGATTTTAACTGAAAGAAAGTATGTCTAGGTTAATCCTGATAACTTTATCTTTTTTAACATATTTTAACTGATTAATTCGCTCAAGGCCAATCCATGGAAAATAAAAATTCCCCATAAAATCTTCCCTATAGGAAAAGATGTATTGAAGATCGGGAGAGATTTAGTTCAGAGTACAGTAAAAAATTGTTGACAGACCTTCACTGTCAAATTTTAAACATATCCCTTGTATGATACATACAAATTGATTGCCCCCACTTCAAAAAAAAATAAAAATATAAGATAGATGGTGAAAGGAAATTCATAAAATGATTGCCCCCATCTAGTGCAAGACAAATGGTGAAAGGAAATTCGTAATTTGATTGCCCCCACTTTGTCCAAAAGAGATGATGAAAGGAAATTCATGTAATGATTTCCCTCATCTCAATAAAATGCAAAAGTGATAATTGAAGTGGTGAAAGGAAATTCAATGGGAAATGTAGATAACTTCACCGGGGTACTGAATAGGCTCGCTGGCAGTGAAGCAATATCTATGATATCTGTAAGGATGTCATAGACGTATATAATATACTATGGTATCTATCTCTCTTTCCGGTAATATTTACATTCTAAACCGACAAGGGATTCCATAAATAAATTGTTAAAATTACTTAGCCTTGATGCGAACGAAATCGACCAAACTCTGATATTTCAGTTAATTTTTTTTTGATTATCTTAATCAAATCCCAACTCAGTTTTAGGAAAATAAAATTATTAATAGTATAACTTGAGATCAATAATTAAATGTCTTTTGAAGGTTTTCTGAGATTCAGTGAAGTTCAATTTTTATCTGTATGATTTTTTCCCAAAGGTGTTTCCCAGAAATGCATGATAACTCCATTCACCCAATAAAGGCACTCGGTCTACTGTTCTTCCGCGCCTCGTAGGGAGATGCGATCCCCAGATGGAACCTATGTTGGAACACATATAATCCTAAACTTTTGAGCTTTACTGTTGGATCATGTTGTCATTGATGCCCATGGTTTTGTCATTGATGCCAATGGTTTGATTGATTTATGTCATTGATTGATGTCAAGTGATTGATTGATTGATGTCAAGTGATGGATTGATTTATAGGCTTGGTTGATGAACAATGTATACATTGTCTTTGATGAGAATGATAGATGTCAAGTGGAAACCAATCAATGAAGATGGATCAATGAGTTGTCATTGATGCATGATGCATAGTTGATATATATGATGCAGTGGTGAATTAATACATAGATGAATCATTATTGTCTTATCATGATAGATAAGGTGCACAAATGGATGAACTCCAAAGTGGTTCCCTTATGGTGAAAGCCCTCACGGGAAGACGCTTTACGGATTGAATTATCCTAGAAGAATGGTTGGAGGACCCATGCTTGTATATGGAATAATGAGATGAAGATCAATGAAGTTGTTGGTTAAACTATCCTATATGGATAGTGTTTGTCATGCCATTTTCAGTGGTATGTGGAATGTCACATAACTCCTCACGGTTTGAGAGTTATGGCCTTACGAAGATGAAGGACCCCCATATGAAGGCTTGAAACCCACAAGGTCGAAGAATTCAAAGTGACCTAAAAGAAGAAATCATTATTTAAATGATAAATTCAAGTGACAAAGTCAAGATGGATTATTTAAATAATAAAGAGAAGTGACAAAATCAAGAAGGAATATTTACATGATAAAGTATTGGAGAACTTTCTATTCATGGAAAGTGGTTAACCCTAAAATAAGGAAAATAGGTTAAGTAACCTAGAAATGGGTTAAACAACCTAAAAATGGGGTAAGTGACCTAGAAGATGAAAGTATAAATAAGATGGCTATGGTCTCTTGTAGATCATCATTTTGTGTGGATCAATGGAAAGCTTCTTGTGAGAATATCTTTTGGAGTATTGATGGAGAACTTCTTGTGAGAGCTTCTTGAGAATTTTTGGTGTGGATCTCTTGAGCATGATTGAAGATCTATTCTGAGGAAGAAAGAGAGAGGAGGATCTCATGGACGCATCAAAGTTTCGGCAATGTCAGAGATCTTGATGGCAAAATTCTCGGAACTTCAGAAACCCTAGTTTCTGAGGTATACACGGGCTGTCTGTGCTTAGGGTGAGTATACATTAAGGTATACGTGGGCTGTCTGAAGACATGGAGTGTATGGTGGACAAAATGGTGAAGAATTGTGTTTGAGTTGGTGGAAAGCTCTTGGATGATGAGGCAGGTTCCAGATATGCATTCTATGGCCTCAAATCTATCACTGAGACACTGGTATGGTTATATTATTATCTTCATGGATACCATTGTTTGATATGTTGTGAATGCTTAGGGAATCCTTGGTATGACTTCTATGATATGGTTCAGTTTGGTTGATTTGGTTGATGGAGTGAGCAATACTCCTTTGATTTAGTGGTGACATGATTGCTATGGTATACTAGATGTTTATACATGTTTGAGATATCATTCATATTGATCTATTGTGGAGCATGAGCAAGCTATTGGAGAGCTTGGAGATGTTGTGACTGGCTGGTGGTCAGATTGGACAGTCAGAGAGAGAACATAATGATATATTGGTTGCAGACGATCTGAGTTGATATTGAAGGATAAACCCTAAACATCTCAGAAAGTATACGCAGGCTGTTGTATACACTGGACGCATACATACGCATGTTGTTGTGAGCCAGAGCACGTGCACACGTGGGCTTCACTACTGACAGGTCATGTACCTATTGACAGACTGATATCTGTTGAGGATTGTTGCCTCATCTCAGTTGGTCTTGAGGGTGTAAGATGAGTCTTGCATGATAGAGATGGTGCTCTTGTAGAGTTGTACTCTATTTGGTTGTTGCTGATAAACCCTTGGATTGTTGTCCATAATAAAAAAAAAATTGTACATACAACTTGTGTCCTTTGTGTTCCTTGTGATGATGACTTGTTGATGATATATTGCTGATATATGTTCACATCTAACTAGTTATAAATGACAACAATGGGTAATGAATAAATGTTGAATGCTAATTAATGAGTTTTGGTTAAGAGGGAAGGTTTGGTAAAAAGAGACCCACACTCATTCACCCCCCCTCTAAGTGTGGTAAGCATGTCCAACAATTGGTATCAGAGCAGGCCTTCACTACAAGCCTTAACAAGCTTGAAGGATATCCATAGACACACAAATGGATGATGAAGTTCCAATCCTTGATGAGGAAAACTATTCTACTTGGAGAATAGAGATGAAAGTGTATTTGAAGACAATGGGAGCAACTATTTGGAAGGAAACCATTGGTGGATCAGTTCCCTTGAAGAACAAGTCAAAGTTTGCAGCTCAAAGGGAAGGAAAGAAGAATGATGCATTGGCTCTCAAGACCATTCTTAGTGGACTCTCAAGCCCTATCAAAGAAATCATGGGACAATGCACTTCTGCCAAGGATCTATGGCTAAAGCTAGATGAGACATATCAAAGCAAGAAGGAGAAGGAAGAAATTGAAGACCACTCCATCAAGATCATCAAAGGTTAAGAATTATCAAAAACTCTTGAATGCATTATTTCTAAATGTGATTTTGAAAACATTTCAAGTGAAGATAAAGAATCAAGTGGTGATAGCTCAAAGGAAGATCTTGAAGATGAAGGCAAAGAATTATGTGTTGAAATTGGAAAAAAAGAAGAAAGTGAAGATACTTCAAATGAAGGTAAGGAACCCTCAAAATCCCTTGATTGCAATGATGATGATGAAGAATTTTTCTCTACAAGTGAAGAAGGAGATATAGAAACAGTTTGTGTAAAGTTCGATGGTATTTATCCCATGAAAAGAATAGAAGGAAATCTATTAAAACTTCAAAAGGAAATTGAAGAGGGTTTATATAGATATAAAATTGATCATTATTACATAGACTATAACTATCTTTCAGATAATACTAAGAAGTTTCTTAGGAGGAGTCTAAGGCACATATTGAAGTTAAAAGAAATGATCAAGGAACAAGAAGAGAGCAATAAGACTCAATTAGAAGAAAAGGAAGAAGAGATCACAAGACTAAATAATGGAAAAAAAGATATGAATGTAGATGATGAGATTAGCAAAAGTTTTGAAACTATTTTCCATCTCAAGACCCAAATTGAAGAAGCCAAAAGTATAGAAGAAATTTTGAAGAATCAAATTAATGAAAAGGAAGATTCTTGTTGTAAGTTAGAAGCTGGAATTGTTTATCTTAGAAAGAAAGTGGAGAAGTCAAACAAATTCTTGAATAGCTCAAAAATTTTGGATGAGATCTTGAAAATCCAAAGATCATCATGTGATAAATAAGGTCTTGGATACAAAGGAGAAGATACACATGCTGAAGCAAGCACCTCCAAGAAGCATGAGGTAAGTCCATCAAAGAAGGAAGACAATGTTGCAAAGAAACCATCTACACAAAGCAAAGAAAATTTCAAAAGAACAAAGCAAGGAAGACATCAAGAAACTATTCTTGAGACACCAAAGCAAAGGTATGAAAGCATTTTTCATGGGCATTGTTATTCATGTAATGGATATGGTCACAAAGCTTTTTAATGTAGATATTATGAAAGGAAATATAATAGAAGATTTCATAACACCATGAGGTGTTGGAGATGTGATCATGTATGACACATTGTTGTTCACTATAACTCCATGATATGCTACAACTGTAGTGGATTTGGACACAAATCCCAAGAGTGTTGGAACACAAGAAGAATTTCCATGATGAGAACTTCACATAGCATGGCTAGAAGAAGGAATGAAGTGAGAAAGGGAGACATCTTTGAGAAGATGGATGCTCAGAGCTCAAGTTCTGAAGAGAAGGGTCATCTACAGAAGTGGGTGAAGAAGACATAGCAGCTAGAACATGATTAAAGACTGAAGGGAAGCTCAAGTGAGTCATCTACTGAGGCATACACAAGTGACGGTGGTGACAATCATGTACATACGCTGGCTGACCTTGAATAGGTCGCATGCACACGTGCTCTGTTGTGCATCAGGCCGCGTATATGTGATAAAGCCTTGGGAAAAGGCAATGCACATGAGTTGCAGCTTGATGTGATGGTATAACTCTGTGTTACAGGGTCTGACCTTGTTTATTGCAGGTTCTGACACTATTTGTTGTAGGTTTTCATGGTTCTATGGTTAGATCACGGAAGGTTATGATATAAAATAAATCTTGGGTGGATGGCACTAACCCATGAGTAAGGATTGATGCTAATTTGTTGGAGTACATGGCTGGTACATAATTCAAGTTTCATTGATATATATTATGATATATTATTGGAAGCATATGGTATTGTTGGATATCATGGTGCATACATTTTGCATGTGATTGGGCTACATATTGAGACATGTAGTTGGTGAGTTGAGTTGATAGTCATGTTGTACATCATTGGGGAGTCATAGCTTGTTGATGCATGGTTGATGTACTTGTTTGGTACAAGTGGTGATACATGTTTGGTACACTCATAGATGGCATATGTTTGATATTGGTACACCATTGGTATTACTTGATTAACACAACAATTGGTATTTTCTTATGATACTTGTCTCATGATGGAGACATATCATGAGTGATATGACACATGGGTGGCATATTGGTAGATGCACATGGTTGGCACATTGGTAGATGCACATGAATGGCATATTGGTAGATGCACATGTTGGCATGTTGATAGAAGCATATGATTGATACATTTCATGGATGATATCTCTTGGCACATTGCATGATGTTGATGTACATGGGTGTTGTGCATGATGAGGACACATTTTGGTACAGGATGTACTTGGTTGATATTTTGCTCATGATTATTTATTTCGTTATTGACATATCTTTTGCTTCATGATGCTTGGTATGACATGAGTTTGATGCATGAACAGGTCCAAGGATCGCCATATGGTAGCATATTTTTCATCTTGTAGAGAAGATAGGGGGAGACATACCCTTAGGGGGAGTCATTATTCTTATGATTCTAGGAGGAGATATTTATCATATGCATACCTAGAAAAGAGACCTATATTTGAAGAAAGAAGCACAAGAGGCATAATTCCACGAAGAGTGATGGTCACAGGGGGAGTATGTTCCATGTATTTTCAGAATTACATCAGATTGATATCCCTTGTTAAAAAGGGGAGAGATTATTCAATAGCAACAAGATAGGCAAGACAGGGGGAGCAGCCCCAATAAGAGAATGACCCTTTGCCATTGATGTCAAAGGGGGAGAGTTAATCAAAATGATGTGATTGATGTTTATAGTCACATTGACTATTGATGTAGAGCATGCCTTGTCTACATGTTTGACATCAATAATTGGTAATAGTTGTTGACATCAATGTTGGTATTGCCATCAATGCCAAAGGGGGAGATTGTTGGATCATGTTTTCATTGATGCCCATGGTTTTGTCATTGATGCCAATGGTTTGATTGATTTATGTCATTGATTGATGTCAAGTGATTGATTGATTGATGTCAAGTGATGGATTGATTGATAGGTTTGGTTGATGAACAATGTATACATTGTCCTTGATGAGAATGATAGATGTCAAGTGGAAACCAATCGATGAAGATGGATCAATGAGTTGTCATTGATACATGATGCATAGTTGATATATATGATGCAGTGGTGAATTAATACATAGATGAATCATTATTGTCTTATCATGATTGATAAGGTGCACAAATGGATGAACTCCAAAGTGGTCCCCTTATGGTGAAAGCCCTCACGGGAAGACGCTTTACAGATTGAGTTATCCTAGAAGAATGGTTGGGGGGCCCATGCTTGTATACGGAATAATGAGATGAAGATCAATGAAGTTGTTGGTGAAACTATCCTAGATGGATAGTGCTTGTCATGCCATTTCTGGTGGTATGTGGAATGCCACATAACTCCTCAGGGTTTGAGATTTATGGCCTTACGAAGATGAAGGACCCCCATATGAAGGCTTGAAACCCACAAGGTCGAAGAAGTCATAGTGACCTAAAAGAAAAATCATTATTTAAATGATAAATTCAAGTGACAAAGTCAAGATGGATTATTTAAATAGTAAAGAGAAGTGACAAAATCAAGAAGGAATATTTAAATGATAAAGTATTGGAGAAATTTCTATTCATGGAAAGTGGTTAACCCTAAAATAAGGAAAATAGGTTAAGTAACCTAGAAATGGGTTAAGCAACCTAAAAATGGGGTAAGTGACCTAGAAGATGAAAGTATAAATAAGATGGCTATGGTCTCTTGTAGATCATCCTTTTGTGTGGATCAATGGAAAGCTTCTTGTGAGAATATCTTTTGGAGTATTGATGGAGCACTTCTTGTGAGAGCTTCCTGAGAATTTTTGGTGTGGATCTCTTGAGCATGATTGAAGATCTATTCTGAGGAAGAAAGCGAGAGGAGGATCTCATGGATGCATCAAAGTTTTAACAATGTTGGATATCTTGACGACAAAATTCTCGGAACTTCAGAGACCCTAGTTTTTGAGGTATACGCGGGTTGTCTATGCTTAGGGTGCGTATACATTAAGGTATATGCGGGCTGTCTGAAGACATGGAGCGTATGATGAATATAATGGTGAAGACTTGTGTTTGAGCTGGTGGAAAGCTCTTGGATGATGAGGCATGTTCCAGATCTGCATTATATGGCCTCAGATCTATCACTGAGACACTGGTATGGTTATATTATTATCTTCATGGATACCATTGTTTGATATGTTGTGAATGCTTAGGGAATTCTTGGTATGACTTCTATGATATGGTTCAGTTTAGTTGATTTGGTTGATGGAGTGAGCAATACTCCTTTGATTTAGTGGTGACGTGATTGCTATGGTATACTAGATGTTTATACATGTTTGAGATAGCATTCATATTGATCTATTTTGGAGCATGAGAAAGATATTGGAGAGATTGGAGATGTTGTGACTGGATGGTGGTCAGATTGGACAATTGGAGAGAGAACATAATGATATATTGGTTGCTGACGATATAAGTTGATATTGAAGGATAAAACCTAAACATCTCAGAAGGTATACGCAGGCTGCTGTATACACTGGATGCATACATACGCGTGCTGTAGTGAGCCAGAATGCATGCACACGCGGGCTGCACTATTGACAGGTCGTGTACATGTTGACAGATTGATATCTATTGAGGATTGTTGCCTCATCTTAGTTGGTGTTGAGGGTGTAAGATGAGTCTTGCATTATAGAGCTGGTGCTCTTGTAGAGTTGTACTCTATTCAGTTGTCGCTGATAAACCCCCGGATTGTTGTCCATAATAAAAAGAAAATTGTACATACAACTTATGTCCTTTGTGTTCCTATGATGATGACTTGTTGATGATATATTGCTGATATATGTTCACATCTAACTAGTTATAAGTGACAACAATGGGTAATGAATAAATGTTGAATGCTAATTAATGAGTTTTGGTCAAGAGGGAAGTTTTGGGAAAAAGAGCCCCACACTCATTCACCCCCCCTCTAAGTGTGGTAGGTGTGTCCAACATTTACATCCTCCACTTCATAAAATTATAATCTTTCCCAAAATGGTTACTTAGAGAATAAATTTCGAATTTTAAAATCAAATTCAGCTCTGGTTAATCTGTAATAAAGTGCGCGTGATTTTTGTCGTTGATGAAGGCTTTTGTTTTAGTGAACGGTCCTAATTTCTTGAGCCTTTTGGATCCACCTGATGGTTAATAGCATGAATCACTAAAGCTTGCTTTGGAGCTTCGTGCTTCGGGTATTTTGATAAGTCTTAACGATAAAAGTCTCGAAACCCGAAAGTGTTTGTTAGTCACTTTTCCTAAAACTTTGAAGGACACGAGTCATGGTACACATGTAATCTTTTGAGTCTTCCCCGAGTTAACACATGGCACCTCCCTTTTTTAGACACGTCACTACAGGAGATGACCCTTCATAAATATAGCAAAGAACTAATTCATAAATCACCTAAGCACCAAAATGTTGAAGGATTAAACTTTAATTAATTAAGTTGGTCATGGACAAAAGATGGTTAATGACTTTGAACTTCAGGGTTCAAAAATTTACCCTTCATCGTATCCTAAAATCTCTGAATTCTGAATCTTTGAAACACTTAAAGTTAAATAGGATTAATTAAGACTTAAATTGATTATCAAATAATTAATCACTTCGCAGTTTTAGGTTTCGGAGATGTTCTCTTGAGCTACATTTAAAGTTCTCGAATTTCGAACTCCCAAAACTCTTGGAATTAACACACCTTGTTAAACATGATTAATTAATATTTCAAAAGAGATTATCTCGTGATTAACCTTTCATGGATTCGCGATTCAAGAAATTTCAACTCTGTTTCATCCAAAACCCCCGAACACGAACCGTCAAATATTAATGGCATTTATGAGCAATTAACGATAGTGATTCAAACGTAGAGTGCGGATCGCCAGGTAGATATTTCCATTAAAGTTATTAAATTTTTCGTGAGTAAAACTATACTCAAATCAATGCATCTAATGTGAATAAAAATACTTCAATTTTGAATTTCATTTTCACTTTTCACAAAGTAGCAAGTTTCATCTGATTGAGAAGCTCACGCAATTCCTCTGCAACATGTAACCTCATTCTATTCTCTCGCTATCATGGCACCACGGAATATGATGAAGAAGAATGATGCAACTGGTGAAGGTTCAAATCTGAATGTGAACGTTCTGTCAGACACTACGCCACTAGCTATAGAATCTGTTAAATCTTGGACACATGTGTTCGATATTCTCGAACATTAGATTATAAATTTCCCAGAAGATTTGGGCGATGAAGTGGATGATACTCACGAAGCTAAACTCAGATATATAGCTCAGTCCAAGTTACACAATATAGCTGCGCAATCGAGACTCATGCTGTATAATGACATGATAAGTTGGGCCTTGGAAAACGTCGACATCCAAACTAGGAGCATTTTCAACTATCAAAAGGTTTCTATTGGGTATTTCTGACCAAAAAACCTCCAAGTAATGTATAAGCTATCTCCCGATCCTAAATATAATTACAATACTGCATTTATGCTGGATTTTGAGCAACATGAATGCATACAATATGACAAGAGTTATCCTGATATAATCAAGTCCTAGTGGGGGCACCCAGAGAAGTTCAGGGCCAACGCTCATGGCATGTATGCCACAACGTCATTGGATACTCACATGATTTATGTAGCCATGATGCTTTGTAGACTATTCAGGAAGAATATTCCTACTCATTTCTCGGTGGAATGGGTGTCGATCATGCACGAGGTGGTCGAGGGATACGCTTTTAACTGGGCCAAGATGTTGTCAGATAATCTGGCCAAAGAAATCACCGAATACAAATTGGCTAAATCAAAGGGACAACCTTCCCCTTTCTATATGTCTTCATATATCATGGACGCCATCTGCTTCATAACCCCTTTCCCACTGATGAATTGGAGCTGGACCCTGACCAACGCAGAACCTATTCACTTCTACCACTCCAAACTGTGGGAGGACAAGGCCAAAGATTTCTTTTACGAAATATGTCACAATGTAGTGGTCCCTGTCCATATAGCTTTATATGGTTTCCCACCCCCTCTAATTTCAAACAGAATCATGGGAAATCTGGGCAAACTAGCAGATTGTTTCATTGAAGAAAACTTCTTTTATATTAGGGTTTTCGGATGCTCAGTTCCCCCCCATGCTCTCTCAAGATTTTTACCAGACCGACTAGTATGCTGAGAAGTAGCTTATCAAACAGTAATGGGGGGCATCAACAAGGAGCTAAGGGCATCCCAGAAAAAAGGTATGGCCTACCTTCCCTCTCCAGGTCGGTATGTTTTCGCTATTGGATTTCGGTCACTCCAAAGTGGAGGCTGCAACTTTGGAGGATGTCAAATTGGTTGACATTGAATTCAAAAAGCATGACCCACACAAAATCATGGAGAACCACTTGGCCCAATACAACTTGAAAAAATATGTGCATGAAAACTCCCCACATGATGAAATGTTTAGGGGAGTGAGGTCTTAACAGGTTCCAAACCTTGTCCCCAGATCAACAGGTCAGTTTCCTTAGTTTCCAAAGACACAGGAAGAACAATTTGCCAAAAATACTACAAGGATAATCGATAGCCGCTCCTCCTACACAAGAATGTACACCTCCAGGTTTTGAAACATGGAACTCTGGTAAACAAGATATTGAAAGTACCCCAAAGGACTCCGAAGTTTTGACTCAGAAATTAGAAGCTTCATTATCAAGTCCACTAGGTCCTCAGGCAACGAATCATCTTGAAGCCTTCCTAAAGCAAGGGCATGATGCACCTCCTTCAACACCAACCACACTTCCTACCAATACAACAAAAAAACAATTGTCTACAGAGATAGGTTCCCCTATTGCTTCATTGACACTTTTGCAGTCTAGTTTCGGGAATCCTAGTTCTGAATTCATGTATGTGGGTGATCTCACCCCAATATTGCCTGAAGAGATGCCTCCTTCAGACTTCTTTTTTAGCAAGAAACAGAGGGCCATCATCAAACGAGAAACACAACAGAAGGATGAGGTAGTGACCAAAAGGATGAGGATGTTATATGATGGAAATAATCACAATGATTCAGAATTCGCGAAGGAAGTTGCAGGTTCATTGGGTGCCTTTGCCACGGAAAATCAATGGTCAGTGGAGAATTTGGTAGAGCAACTAAGACACAAAATCTTACTAATAGGGAAGTTGCAAGATCAAATGTTGACCATGGAACAGACTGTAAAGAATAAGATGAGCCAAGATTTTGAACAAATCAAGGCTTACGATCGACTGCAAATACAACGGCATCAAGCCAACTTTGAAGAACTCTATCAGAATGCATAAACCAACCGCGAACTGGTCACTCAACGTGATGAGTTAATATGGTAATTGCAAGCTAGATTAGACTTGACTGAAGGTACCTCGATAGATATTCCAACCTTCTGAATTCAAGCTTTGGAAATTAACGAGAAACTGGAAATGGCCTGGCAGGATATTTTTATGAAGGTTGATGTTATCCAAAAGTGGTATCAGGCAGTTGACCTCGTGCTGAAGGATGACACAGACTAGGCCCCTCTACCTCGACAGAGCCTCTACACTGATCTCTCAGTCTTAACGAATCATTCTAATTTCACCTTCGAGCCAAAGTGGCTCTTTCGATTCCTCACTAGAATCTCTGTTAAAGACCCGATTCACAGGTCCTTCCTTTTTCTCCTGTCATGGATTCTGCGCATACCTGATCTCTTCCTGACAAAAATTTCAGGTTTTGGGTTTTCGTGATTCCCATTGTCGAGAACCTCAGTCTTCTCAATCCCCTGATCTCCGATATCCTGAAATGCCGAAACGACTTCAACAATGTCTAGTCCCCATGGCTACCTTCTGGCCCATGTGACCACTTTTCCATATGACTGCAGTCCTATGTCTTTCGCGATTTCGGGCTTTCAAATGCCGAAATGCATGGACCCTTTGTCCTCAAGATTCCTGATCCTCCGAGTCCCGATTTCCCGAAATGGTTTCCCTTTCGGGATTTTCCTTTGAAAACCTAGATTGTTGCCATGCGTCCCCTCGAGATGGACGATCCTCATCGTTTCGTGATTTTGGGTTTTGAAACACCGAAATGCCTATGGGTTCTTTCCCTTGGAACTCCCAAAGTTCTGATTTCCGATCCTCTGATATAACGAAATGACGTCAGCTAGTCCCACAACGGAGCTTTCCACCCTGTCGGGGTTTCAGACTTCATAGTTCTGAAATGTGCGTGCTTCCTGTCTTCAGGATTTGCAAAATGCCGAATCCCAAAATGCCGATGGACTCTCTTATTGGGATTTTTTTCCCGAATTCTCGGATTTCTGCCACGCGTCCTCCTATGATGGATGGTCCTCGATCATTTCATGAAATCAAATACCGATGTTCTCCTGTCCTCTTGAACCCTGAAATCCTGACATGAAAAATGTCGATGGGTTCTTGATCGTCGCTATGTGTCTCAACTGACGGGCGATCCTGATTCAGTCTTGGGATTTCGCGACTTGCGATTCCCCGATGTCACAGTTTCTCTATCAACTCAAAACCCCGGTAGCCGAAATACCGATGGGTTCTTGATCTCCACCATGTGTCTCAACAGATGGATGGTCCAGATCAAGATCAGGATTCTCACTGAGAAGAGACTCGATCTCCTGCCCTCGAGATTTCCAATACCCGAATCCCGAAGTCTCGATATCCCGACACCTTTCGGGACCTTCACTCTGCTTGCGAGAGTTTAACCCTCATGCAAATCCTGTCATATCCCACGTCTGATGGGTATCTAAGTGATGATCCAACGGCTCATGATCTCCTGAGCTTGAAAATCTGGAAACAACCGTAACCTCCTTGCTTCTCCGTCAGATCGGACGGCTGGCAGGATTTCGCTAATTCTCTACGAAGAATTTTGACCGTTCGTCTCTTCCCTTCGACAACTTCACAGGTTCAAATCCTTCTGAGGTTTTCCATGACTTCGAGTCTTTCAAGAAACTCCTGCACGCACTCCTTGCGACAAACCTTCAAACACTTCAGTGTTGAACACCTTCGACTCCGCACACTCCTTGCAGCAGCAGTCCTTCAATAGTTTCTCAAGTTTCAAACCCTGGATTCAATCTTGGTCCGTGCACACCTTGCATGACTCCTGCGTCAAATCTGCCCTTCAGAGGAAATGAGAACAAAAGCTAACCTATCTGAGCTTTCAAAGACAAAACCTTTGAACCCTTTTGTCAACACACTCCTTGTGGACAATTCAACTGCACTCTTTGCAGGAACTCTTGCTCAGACAGAGAAACAATTGAAACTCATTTCCTAACTCTTTCTTTCTCAGAATTCAAACATAATCCTAAAATCATTCATACACAACATAGAAAGAAAATGTATAACAGAAAGAGTAAAACCATGAACATACCATTCAACATACACATACAAGAAACAAATACAACACCATGAATTTGAATTAAGACTTCTTCTATTAACTCAAATCTCTGTACATGGGTGTTTTTCAAACACAGTACTCTGTTCCAACTCTGTATGCTCTTCTCTTCTTGGTAATGTTCTTCACCTATTCTACAATAATACAATGAGGGTGTCTATATCCGTTTTCCCTCCGCTCCTAAAACTGTATAATCTGAGAATTCAAAGCTACCTACTAACATAAATGCCTTCTTAGTCGTTCAGACGAGAGCGGGTCGCTCAAGGTCTGATTACAATCTATAAGTATGCCTCTCCTTAACTATTACATTTACGTTTGGCGCATCCATCTTCAAAAGTTTTTAAACAATTTATCATGTGTCTAAAATGTGTTGGCGCTTGCCCCACGCTCGCTTGACGTTGGCGATGCTCCTGCATAAAAGGATGTCTATATCAAGGAAATAGAAGCTCGCTTAGCCCGAGCTAAGTTTCAATACTCCAACATCTTGGTTGAGAAAGATAATATCCCTAATGTTCCTCGACTTTCCCTACTAAACAAATAAGAGGCGATATGGCCTTGAAAGGGTGGGAAACAAATTTGGTAGAGCAAGAAATTAGCTAGGGAAGTAAAAGATTCTTACCAAGAAGCGTTATCATCTTTAGATAAGAGACTCATTGATTTTGAGGGAAGAAGTATCACAGAGGCCCTGGGGCAAATTGATATTGAAAGGAACCAACAAAACTCCAGAAAGAGCAAAGAGGAAAATCTAGCAACCATTTACGAAATAAGCCAGATTGACCTTCTAAAAATAAATAAGTGGCTAGTGAACCCAAGCTCACAGTTTTAGGCCTTAGCTCAAGAAGTGAAAATAATCCAAGAAAGGATACCTTAAGAAGAAAGGAAATTATACACATTTGAGGTGAATGAAACAATTGAGCCATCAAGGTTGATAGTAGAATTTTTAATTAGATGCGACCAATGCATTGAGCATGGAAAACCAAACACGGTAGGGAGAAAGTAAGAAAGTGTTGATGCATTACTGAACATAGCTCGAGGAACATATGACAAAAAATATACAATGACTAAGATATTATGCCAAATCATGAGGAAGACCAGAAGACAGATGTGTCCATCCTAAAGGAATGAGGAAAGGAAGCATTTGTGCCCATAGAGAAGAGATAGAAGAGATTGCCAACAAAGCTCATCCTTTCGTATGCACTGTTTTCTTATTTCAAATGTTTTCTATTTTTAATTATAAGAAGTCCAACTATTTTGAGTTGTGACATTTTTTATAAATACATAGATGTTGGACACACCTACCGCACTTAGAGGGGGGGGGGGGTGAATGAGTGTGAGGATCTTTTTCCCAAAACTTCCCTCTTACACAAAAATCCTTAGTTAACATTCAACATTTACTTATTACTCATTGATGTCATTTATAATCAGTTATATGTGAATACATATCAACAACATATATCAACAATATATCATCAACATATCATCTCCACAAGGAACACAAACAACATAAGATGTATGTACAATTTTTTTATTTATTATGGACTTCAATCCAAGGGTTTTTCAGTAACAACTGAATAGAGTAAAAATCTACAAGAGCACCATCTCTATATGAAATAATCAACTTACATTCTCAGAACCAACTGAGATGAGGCAAAAATGCTCAACAAATATCAATCTATACCATAAACAAGTGCATCAACCATGCACCAACCTGTGCCAAACAACCTGTAATCAACCTGTACCATAAACAAGTGAATACAACCATGTACCAAGTATATACCAATCATGTGTCAACTAATCATCAAAAATGACTCATCAATATGTACAATCATCATCAACTATACACCTCATGTATGTGCCAACTCATCAACTGCTTGTCTCAACCATGACTAGTTTTGGATTAGTCAACAACCCTAACTTGAAATAACCATAACTTTGTACCTGCAATGAATAAATATCTGAAAATGATACACAATGTTCTTCAATGTGTTTTATATATTTCCTCCATGTTTCACTACTTGGAACCTCTCAGAAAATGAGTTATAGCAAAAATGACATACCTTGTTGAATTTTGGCTTATTATAGAGAGTGACCTTGTAGAGTGTTCCCCACACAGAATATTTGTTGGATTGATCTGAAACTATTACACAACATACTACATACTGTAATATAACCAAAACAATTGGTCTCACTAAATGTGTATCTGTTATGAAAAAGTTATGACGTTTTTACCCGAAACACCTGTTTTAGACTAGTTTCAGGACTAGCCACAAACCCTATATTCCACTGAGTGTATCTCCAAAAATACAACGACCCAAAAGCTGAATTTTTTACCAGAGATACTTGGATATGTTTCCTCAATTACATATCAATCTCAGGGTCTGAATCAGTTTAGAAAAAAAGTTATTATGAAAATGATGAGATGACCTGTAAATAACATACCTTAGAAAGCATCATGAAAATAATTTATCCTCCCTTGAATTCTGACCCTCTTTTCTTCACCTTCCCTCTGAAATTCATCTTAGATATCCTTTTGTTACCTCATTCACCTATAGATATTCAATATGCTCAAGTGTTCCACACCAAAAATGCTCAAGAAGCTCTCACAACAAGCTCTCCACCAATACTCCAAAAGATATTCTCACAAGAAGCTCTCCATTGATCCACAAAAAATATGATCTACAAGAGACCATTTCTATATTATTTATAATTTTATCCTCTAGGTCACTTAACCTATTTCTAGGTCACTTAACCTATTTTCCTTATTTTAGGGTTAACCACTTTCCATAAATAGAAAGTTCTTCAATACTTTATCATTTAAATATTCCTTCTTGATTTTGTCACCTTACTTTATCATTTCTTGATTTTGTCACTTCTC
>ML793161.1:173229-195003 GCA_009831015.1 Picea engelmannii
CATGTGTCAAATACTCATCAACAATGACTCATCAATATGTACCAAAATCATCAACTATACACCTCATGTATGTGCCAACTCATCAACTGCTTGTCTCAACCATGACTAGTTTTGGATTAGTCAACAACCCTAACTTGAAATAACCATAACTTTGTACATGTAATGAATAAATATCTGAAACTGATACACAATGTTCTTCAGTGTGTTTTATGCAATTCGTCCAGGTGTCACTACTTGGAACCTCTCAGAAAAGGAGTTATAGCAAAAATGGCATACCTTGTTGAATTCTGACTTATTCTAGAGAGAGACGTTGTAGAGCCTGTCCCACAAAGAATATTTTTTGAATAAATTTGAAACTATTAAAAAACATACTACAGAATGTAATATAACCAACATAATTTGTCTCATTGAATTTGGATCTGTTATGAAGAAGTTATGACATTTTTACCCGAAACACCTGTTTTAGACTAGTTTCAGGACTAGCCACAAACCCTATATTCCATGGAGTGTATCTCCAAAAATACAATGACCCACAAAATGAATTTTTACCACAAATACTTGGATATGTTTTCTCAATGACATATCAATCTCATGGTCTGAATCATTATAGAAAAAAAAGTTATTACGAAAATGGTGAGATGACCTGTAAATAACATACCTTAGAAAGCATCATGAAAAGAATTTATCCTCCCTTGAATTTCGACCCTCTTTTCTTCACCTTCCATTTGAAATCCGGCTTAGATATCCTTTGGTTACCTCATTCACCTATAGATATTCAATATTCTCAAGTGTTCCACACCAAAAATTCTCAAGAAGCTCTCACAAGAAGCTCTCCACCAACACTCCAAAAGATGTTCTCACAAAAAGCTCTCCGTTGATCCACAAAAACGATGATCTACAAGAGACCATTGCTATCTTATTTATACTTTAATCCTCTACGTCACTTAACCCATTTTTAGGTCACTTAACCTCTTTTCCTTATTTTAAGGTTAACCACTTTCCATAAATAGAAAGTTCTCCAATAATTTATCATTTAAATATTCCTTCTTGATTTTGTCACCTTACTTTATCATTTCTTGATTTTGTCACTTCTCTTTATTATTTAAATAATCCACCTTGACTTTGTCACTTTACTTTATCATTTAAATAATGATTTCTTCTTTTAGGTCACTTTGACTTGTTTGACCTTGGGGGCTTCAAGCCTTCATGTGGGGTTCCTTCATCTTCGTAAGGCCATAACTCTCAAACCATGAGGAGTTATGTGACATTCCACATACCACTGGAAATGGCATGACAGTCACTATCCTTCTAGGATAGTTTCACCAACAATTTACTTGATCTTCATCTCATTATTCCACATACAATCATGGGTCCTCCAACCATTCTTCTAGGATAACTCAATCCACAAAGTGTATTCCCGTGAGGGCTTTCACCATAAGGGGACCAATTTGGAGTTCATCCATTTGTGAAACTTATCAATCATGATAAGACAATAATGAGACCACGGGTCCTCCAACCATTCTTCTAGGATAACTCAATCCACAAAGCGTCTTCTCATGAGGGATTTCACCATAAGGGGACCACTTTGGAGTTCATCCATTTGTGCACCTTATCAATCATGATAAGACAATAATGATTCATCTATACATTTTTCCAACAATGTATCATATACCAATGAAACCACATCAATCCATATTCATCATGTATCAATGACAACTCATTGATCCATCTTCATCATATCAATGACAACTCATTGATCCATATTCATCTATGCATTATTATGAAGGAAAATACATATTACATTACATCAATCATCAATCAATCAATCCTTTGGCATCAATCAATCACTTGACACTAATCAATCAAACCATTGGCATCAATGATAACATGATCCAACAATAGATTCAAGATCTATCAAAGGATGCTTCTTGCCGGATGTAATAGAGAAAACTCTCCTTATTGACTATTAATACAAGTGCAGACATAGATTCCAAATTTTGTTTAGTTTGGGTTGTGTGTTTCTTCTGTTTTTCCATATCTCAGCATTTCCTTGATAAATGGTTAATTGCAATTTAGTATCACAACTACTGTAATCTTATTATATCAGTAATTCGTTAAGTAAGCAGTTTTTTCTCTGTGTTTACTGTGAGTAAAACAAGACCTGCAAGCTGTGTGGATTACTGTATCTTATACTTTATTCAAGGGCACACTATCTATTTTCTTCCACTGCAACAAGGTGAGACTCTTCAACAATTGATGCCTTGATTTATGTAACAGTTTTGTATTTTCTCTCACACCATTCAATATTACAATTTTGACTCAGCCACGAAATACGACCTCTGTGCTTCCATACTGTTAATTTAATTTAAGGAATTTTTCTCATATAACTAAGGTAGAAATCACTCTTTAAAATCACTCCCTTTAAACTTTCCTGATGCCTGAAATTATTCTTTGAGCCTTAAGTTTAATCTCAGTAACAACAGTGCGAAAGATCCGTTCTCTAACATCTCTTTTCTTTGTTATATTTTTGAAGAGCATAAGTGGAAATTTCCCTTTATGCAATTGTTGTTCCATTGAGGAAAACAAATTTGAATAGGTGTCGAACAATTGCAGCTGCAACATGGAACAGTGCAATAGTTGTGTAACATAACCGAGATACATGGACATGTGAAAGTAAAGAACAAAACTGGATATGGAGAATGATACCATTGCCTTGTCGTTGTCTAACTCTCCATATTTTATATGGAGAATGTGTTGCGAGCCAAGTTTTCTCGCGAGTGTGACAACTGCACCAATGTTTCTGATTGGGTAAGTGTCGTTTCTCTGTACAAGTTGGCTGATAGTTGTGTCCGAGACGAAACGATATTCTGAACAAATAGCGAGAATTTTTTCCACAAAACTTGTTTCGTTGAGCGATATAATATGATCACAATCACCACGATCATATACTGTTTCGGGCAATATATTAAATTTTGTAATGGATATCCCATTACCTGGAAATATGTTTTATGCATGTTTCTGGACAAGTTGTCTGGGAATAGTTAGTGTGACTGCCATCAGGGCCTCGTTGTCTGTCATGTCAGCACGCATAATGGATCTAGTTTTGTTTTCCTTGTCCAAGTAGGTGCTCTAGACGACCATTATGTCCCCAATGAACACTTGTCCAGTTCGACAGCTGTTCAAGCCCTATATTGATAGTATTTTGGGTGTTATAAGTTTAGACTTGGTGAAATTTTTTGAATAGGAAAAGTAATGTGAATGGTAGTCTGCATTATTATTATTTTTTTTTTTTCCTGGCATAAATGTACAAGTAGACGCACAACTTGGATGAAGCATGGAGCCGGATTTTTGCAAACATACCTCTTGGTCTCCGGAACTTGCGCTATGTTTGACATCTCACTTATGCTCGTTGATACTTATTGTGAACTGCAAAGTATGTGTTGCAGATGACATCAACATATTTACCATGGCATAGATGAATAAATAACTAAGGATATTTGTTTGGTAAACATATGATGAACACAATGTATGCATATTTACCTTTGGCCTTGTCGATTTGTTGATGTTTGCGATGATTGACTGCTCATGGCCATGTCACTAGTCCAACTTTTTTCTAATGCAAGCATGTGTAGATGAACATCATAAGGACTTAATAAGCATATGCATTGTATATTGTCCATAATTATTTTGAATGTCACATACAGGGTTGAAGGATATGGAATATGAAATATGGTGTCAAGGGATACTCAAGAAACATGAGGACCCAATGGTCAAATTGTATGCCTCAGATTTTTTGACTGCAAAAACGTGTAACAGGAAATAGGGCATGATNGGGGTATGACGTCCAATCTGTATATCATGGAACCTATGAAGCTAGAGGCGTAATCTTGAACCTGCCAACCCGAGAACCCACGATCGAAAAAGCGGCTAAGTATGGAATGAGGAAACAGTCGGTCGGAGTCGTGCTATAGTAGCATGAGTATAAATGTGAACCTGTGAGTCCGCAAACCTGCACACCTAAACATTTTCGGAAATATGAATAAGAAAAGAAACCAGAAAGTGAAAGTAGATGAGGAAAACAAAGGGGAATTCGGTTAAGTATAGAAGAGGGAAAAAAAAGGGATAATAGAAAGTGGGAAAATTAGAAATGGGGAGGGAAATGTTTGGAAGCGGGAAGTCTCAACAAAGACCCATTGTTTCCAAATCATTGTTTTCTATTCCAATATTATATGCACCCACTCGTTTTGTGTGTTTGATTTACTAGCACAATTGGTATACCTTTTCGAAGATTGTACTACAGTTCCCTCTGATGTGGCATATAAGAATTCATCTTCTTGTCCAACCAATATGTTTCTTTCAATGTAGCAACGCCAAACATACAGTGGACATGAAGGTAAGCGAGTATGCAGAAAGACATGTAAAAGAAAGAAATACAGTTCTATTTATTTCAATGTAGCAGTAAAGAGAATACAATTCACATGAGGATAAGTTACTATGTAGAAAGATACGTAGTATCTACATACAATAAAATAGGTACAAAGCAGTAGAACAAGTAGAACAAATATACAGACAATAAATGAAATACTAAACACTGGAATATGAAATAAGAGTAGAAGCATGCACCTTTGTAACTGCTCCTCCACATTCACGACAAAGAGTCCATCATCTTCTCCAACCACTCTGTTTGTTTAAATGTAGCAATGCAGAAAAATACAATGGACATGAAGGAAGTTGGTATGTAGGGAGACATGTAAAAAAAATAAACAGAGTTTGATTTATTTCAATGTAGCGGCACAAAAAATACAAAGCAAATGAAGATAAGTTATTATGTAGGAAGATACACAATATCTACATACAATAAATTAGGTGAACACATATATAGACAGTAAATGAAATACAAAACAATGGAATATGAAATAACAATACAAGCATGTACCTTTGTATCTCCTCTTCTACACCTGTGGTAAAGACTCCTTCGTTTTCTCCAGCTATTCTGTTTGTTTCAATGTGGGAACACACAAAATACAATGAACATGAATGGAAGATGGTATGCAGGGGAGAACAAGTAATATGTAGATACACTAAACGAGAATCGACGAATAGAATAAAAGATAGTTAGAGACATGAACCTTTGCTTTTCTCCATCCATGGTTGTAATTACATAATGTTTTTCCTGCCCAAAATATATTACAAGCCAAAAAATATTAAGAAATTGCATGGCCATAGGCGAATGATTTTGGTTTTCTGCAGCAAAGTATCCAGATATGCTTTGAGACATGGAAATATAATTTTGCAGTATCTTTGTTGTACATCCCATATTTCAAGTACAAGGAAAATTGTATCGTGGTCACACCAGTCTGTGTACATGATAAAGAGGTTGTATTGTGATATGGGCACATTTCACCATATATGGTTAATAAGTGCATTTTGCACATGTTTTATCTTAACAAAAAGACAACAGACACTGTAATCGCACATTTAGTTGTCTAATTATTTGTTATGCCACTATTTTGTATCATGTCAACACTGAAGTATCCTAGAATGATAATGGTGTCATCCAAATGTAAATGGTGTGATGCATTTGAGAACACATTCATTATGCTAGGAATGTTGCACACCAAACAACATAGAAACTGAATACTGCAATTTGCAATCCACAGAACACCACTCTTGCTAGCACCATCTCAGTATCCTTTTCTTCTACAAGAACATTTTGCAAACACATGTAGGTATGGTCCAGAGCTAGGAAAAAGAATTGGGGAAAAATTTAAGAGGAGGATAGGCGGGCACAGGATAGGTGCCAGAACTCGACTTCGCTAGACACAACAAACGATAGAACCACAGGTCCACTTGCGGCTGCAGAACCTGAACACCGCAAAGTGCAAAAAAAAAAAAACTCCAACTGTCGGCGTAGGACCCCAACCCTGCAAAGATGAAGTAAACAAAAGAAAACAACAAGAAACAAATCAACGTGCAAGCACAAACATGCCCAAGTGCAGACCCATGACCTCAAACTCTCAAACTTGAGCCAAACAACAACAAGCAACAACCGATTAACGAACGAACCAACGAATAAGCAACAACCACTGAACGCATAAACAACATATGTATATCCAATGATTACCAAGCTGCAGCCCAAGAACAAAAGGAACTGGAAACATATGACCAGCATGCCAATAGAAATAATCAAACATTCTCACTTGCAAACTGCAAACAATGAACATCAAAGAACGAATAGAAATGAAATTATGGCATCAAAACTTACTCTGAAATGATGAACGACAGAAGCGCAGGTCAAATTGTGGGTGCAACACCTGGACCCCACAAAGTCCAAAACAAAAACAACTCCAACTGCGCATGTAGGACCCCAACCCTACAAAGTTGAAGTAAACAAAAGCAAAAAACAAGCACCAACATGTCCAACCACAAAGTTGAACCAACCAACAACAAGCAACAACCGACGAACCAACGAACAAGAAGCACCCATCGAACCAGTAAGCAATGAATGTATTTTCAACGATGAACAAATTGCATTCCAAGCATAGAAGAAGTATGAAACATAAAATGGCTATGCAACTGGCGGTGAACAAAAATATTGTCCAAATTCACTGCAACATTGTATGGAAAAATTCGAGGAAAAATGTACTGTGAGAATCCTATTTAGGTAAACATTTAAGGCTGCCAGGCTGTTTAAGGGCCTCGCGGTATGCAAACATTTAAGCTGTTAGGCCTGTTTCAGTACCTCGCACTATGTAAACATTTAAGTTGTCAGGCCTATTCAAGCACCTCAAAAAAAGTGGCAATGCTCTAAACCTTCAATATGTAAACATTTCAATACAAATATAAATAATAATTAAAGGACATATTAATAAGAAGTCAACAAATATCGATCACTATAGTTCCTCTACGCCTTCGGCAAGGACTAATAATAATAAAAAACATTAAAAAACAACGCGATGCTCAGAACTTTCGGTATGTAAACATTTCAGTAAAAATGTAATAAAAATTAAAAAAGAGCGTCTAAGCTCAAAACTTTGGATATCTAAACATTTACAACATTGGGAACATCAAAGCTGGCAATAAGACCTCCAATATATTCTCCAATGAGGCGATGACATATAAGGTTTTTTTTATTATATAAAAAATAATTTTTTTACTTCTATAGTATGAACAATACAAATGATGCGAAAATTTATAGTCAAAGGACATATTAATATGAGGACAACAAATTATCGATCGCTATAATCCCTCTACGCCTTCGGCAGGGACTAATAACTTAATGTTGAAATTTCATTGACATTTTTAACAAACCGTATACAATAATAAATGTATAAATGTTGGACGCATGCCTTTGAAATAGAAAACATATGCGTATCAAATTTGATTATCTTACATCTTTAAAAAAGCGTTAATAAAAGTGGCCAATAAGTAAAATGGAAATATTGATGTCAAAATAACATGCATGGACAATTACAATATAAACAAGGTGCTGAAGTTTAAATATTTATGAACCCAATTTTATATTATTATTAGTATTATTATTATTATTTTTTAAAAGATATAAAATAAATAAAGATATTTATTATACAGTTCAAATAATAAAGTAAAAATTATATACAATAGATTAATTAATATGGATTGTTGTCAATTAAATTTAGTTTGAGTGGTTTTGGGATGGAGTGTTATCCTTCCCACCGAGGATTTGTTTTCATAAGTAATATGTTGAACTCATAATGCGTATATTTCTATAATGATTTTGAGTCTTGTTATTGACTTGACATTGTGCCCAGAAGTAAGATTTAATTTCGGTGCCATCCTTGGAATGAGGGGAAATGCTTAGGTGGTTTCCTCATGATATGTTACCTAGAAAAATAAAAAATAAAAAATATATGGATTGTAAGCTCAAATGTTTCACTTAATTGGTTGTAGTCAATATTATTGGGTATTTGGTAGCTCTGTGTTGGTGGGTATTCATTGTGAATTCCCTGGGACATTTGGCTAGTTTAGGGAGGACAAGTGACGATTTTGAATACCTTGGGGCATTTGGTTAGTTTTGTGTTAGTGGGTGCTCAATTCAATCGCTAGGTGCCCAATTTGAATACCCTAGGGAATTTTGTTAGTTTCATGCCAGTGGGTGCCCAATTCGAATTGCTTGGGGCATTTGGCTAGTTTGGTGTTTGGTCAATGCCCAGTTTGAATCCCCTAGGGCATTTGGCTAGTTTCATCTCAGTGGGTGTTGAGTGCGAATCCCTTGGGACATTTGGCTAGTTCCATGTTGATGGGTTCCCAGTTTGAATCCCTTGGGTTAGGCACATTGGTCTATTTCCGCATGACTTTTAAATGCACTAGTTTATTTCCGTGTGACCTTTTAGACAACAAAAACTATGTTTTAAACAAATAAGATACACAACGCACTCCTAAACTCTATCAAATGATTTTTATGATAGAAACTACTAAACCCGATCTTATTGGTTGGATTTGATATACATCACTTTCAATCACTTAAGAAGGCACAATGTATTCATGTAGCAAAGATCCCTCTCTAACAGGTACATTGATGGAATCTAGTGATGAAAATTCACAATTTTAACAATGAAATTAATCTATTTCCAAAGTTTTGACGTTGTAAATGGATTTCTAAGTCCCAACTCATTTTGGAACAACTAAACAATACAATTTTAACAATCAAGACTTATAGTTTCAACTATACATAATAATTTTTTTTTTACTAGATTGTAAAGTTAATAAAAGATATTTACCATATGAATAACATAATCCATCTAAGAATAATTGATGTCAAATAAAAAAATTACTAATTAAAATAAATACCATACACCTTGACCTCCTTTTTTACCCATTCCTTCTCTACCTAATCAAGGAAACCATAAAGATAGCTTGAACCAAATCCTCAACGAAAGAAGAATAAAGAGACCAACATCTTAAAATAAAAGCAATAAATATAACTTGAACCAAATCGTCAACGGAAGAAAATAAACAGACCAACATATTAAAACAAAAGCAATAACATAAAATCTATTAAAACAGACCAACATATTAAAACATTGCTAGATTGTAAAGTTAATAAAATTTATTTACCATATGAATAATATAATCCATCTAAGAATAATTGGTATCAAATAAAACATTACTAATTAAAATAAATACCATACACCTTGATCTCTTCTTTACCCATTCCTTCTGTACCTAATCAAGGAAACCATAAAGATAGCTTGAACCAAATCCTCAACGGAAGAAGAATACACAATAAATAGACCAACATATTAAAACAAAAGCAATAGACCAACATATTAAAACAAAAGCAATAATAAATTCAAGATATGTGCAATAAATGATTGCATAGTTGTGACCATAGTGGGAGAATCTTCCCACTAATTTTGCTCATAGTGGGAGAATCTTTTTAATAATTTTGCTCCGAAGTATAGAGATACCAGTTCAAATTTATACTAGAAGCCTAGAATATGCAAATCATAGAGAACAATAGATTCTTTTTTACTAGCCTTTTGTCGTGGCTTATCTGCAAAAGAAAAGCAAGTGTCCTCTTGAATAATTTATTTGGCTCTATATTCTATGGGTTTTCGGCGAAAGAAAAGCATGTGTCATGTTGAATAATTTATTTGGCTCTATATTCTCTGTTTTTTTACTACCATTTTCTCATGGGCTATCTGCAAAAGAAAATCATGTTTCATTTTGAATAATTTTGTTGGCTCTATATTCAGCCCAATTGTTGGGTAGAATGTTTCATTTTAAATAAAAAAAATAATTATTGTTAGGTAGATACAGGATTTGAAAGGTATCTCCAATGGCATGGACCATTGTTAGGTCAAGAAGAAAACTCAATTTGAATGGAATAAAAGAAATCAATTTTGAAGCATTCCTCAAGTTATGGGCTTTAGCATTGAACAACCATTTTTAAAAATGATGTAATTTTTCTTTGCATTCGAACACACTTGATATGATGAAACATAGACATTATCTAGATGAAGTAACCATATTGTCAACTTGATGCAATAGGGTATGGTTAAAACTAAGGATTGATTATGTCCTTTGCAAGCAAAATTCTGCTTCGCCATATTACTTGTAGAGGCCTTTCAAAGGAATTATCTATATTGTATATGTGTGTATCTGTCACATGCCCTTGTAGGAGCTAATGCAGGTTTATACTAGATAGTGGAGAAGAACCATGACTCTCTCAAAATTCACACCATCACTACCACAAAACAAAGTGTAGATGTTGCTGACCCTGTGTTGTGAGTGGGAAATCCCTCTACGAACTAGCACTTAGGGTTTTATCATGCATGTAGAAAAGACCTAAAGATTCCTACTTTCTATCATCGTCCCGGACCTAATCCCCATTATTCTTAAGCAAATACGTAGCTAAGAAGATCAAGTGAGCATACCTTATTTTGGGCGTTTGATATCGATCCTTCTTCACGCTTGGTTGCTCTTTGACTACAACTCTCTTCCCAAGGCTGACCTGCATTCACACAAGACAAACAAAGAACTCCACATGCATTTGATCTACAGATTAATGGGTTAGAGATTTAATCAACATGTCTGCAATAAACCATGAAAACCTCATATGGTGGGATGGGAAAAGTACTTCTTTATTATTAACTTCAATAAATCAACTTACAATGATGAAGCCAACCACTGCTCTACGAACCTGGTCCTGGGCTCCTCTTTGACTGTCCTCTAACTTCTTTGCTCTATACTTCTCTTTGCACAAGGATGGCTAAAGGTTGGGACGAAGGGAATGCTCAATCAGGTATAGTTTCTTTAATATGATTCTCCTCTTCTAACTAGGACCCCTAACCCTTCTTTTATAGGCTAGAAGAAACTAGGTATTTAGTCGAACTTCCGACCATGCATGGCCGAAAGGTTTAGTTAACTTACCCAAATCTGCGTGTTCCGTCAACAAATTTCCTTTTTTCGTGATTTTGTAGGTACACACGGGCTGTCTTGGGTCAGCTAGCATGTACATGCGTGCAGTAAAGTATCAGGGCGCATGGGCCTTTATAAAAGGGTTTTTTAAGAAGAGTTGTTCAACAATGTTTTGGCAAAGAAGGAATATGAGATGGCCTGATGCCAGGTAAGCATGTCTGGTGAAAATTAGGGTTATAACATATGCCCCCTAATGTGTGAGGTCAAAAGAGCATCTGATGGCCAAAATACATTAACTATCTTCATCGATGTGCCGAACAAGTGAGCCCAGGAACCAGAAATCGGGAGGTGTTGTTTGCAAAAATAATAATTGTCTCACCGAGGCGGGCATACCCATGCTCAGGATAAAATAAAATCATGGCTACCAATCAAATACACTATAGATCCATGTCATATAACTATATAAAGTGTAGCCGTGAGCAATACACAACAGAGCTATATCTCAAAATAAAAAAGATATACGCGTAAAACATCCATCTTCTTAGAAGCTGATAAGGCCTAATGGCTGGAGATGAGGTCTTCAGAGCTCGAGAAACAACTTCAAAATCTTCAAAACTCGGGTAGGAGTGTAATATGAGTGTACGACTTCACTACCCAGAGGTCTTCGACAGCTTGTCAGTCATGGACTAGAGAATCTTGATGATCAGACTGGAGGCTTCATTGATTTCGAACAAAGACTTGATTAGACGTTCATGATGGCCGGGTATGAGGGAAAGAGACAAATTGCAAAGGGGCTGACTCAGGCTTGGTCAAAAGTTCCCTTGGACAATAGCACGATAAATGATGAGACTCGGGTAGCATGGCATTAACATAAGTTTACGAGGCAGGAGGCAATGCAAACTCTCCATATGTTTGGAAGAATAACCAAACAGAGGAGGACACAACTCTATCTAGCAAGAACAACTTTCTAAGGTCTTATTAAATCCTAGAGTTTGACGAACAAACAGACATATGTGCTTTATCCAAGGGCGACTCATTATTCTGCCAATAAAGAAAATACTTTTCCCTTCCTCTTTTTGGGGTATATTTGATTTTTTTGTCTTTTTTTCAATAATTTTGGAAAAAGAATAAAAGAATGTTACGTTACAAAGGAGAAATGAGTGTTGCAAACATACAAGTTAAGGGTGCAAGGACAAGACTGATGTTCAAAGTAAGGACACTCAGGAAAAATCCTCCAGGGTCCAAAGGTGTCAAGACGCAGAGACCAAGTGCTACAGGGCTTGCGTATAAGGCATGCTTTAGATGGTTCGGTTGAGAGCAACATAGAGCCGATATTAGGCCAAAGACGTGGGTATGAAAATGTGATTAATAAAACACACAATGGTAACGTCATTCGATGTAAGTTTAACGAGCCCAGAGAAGGTAAGATCGACGGTTTTTCATATTTAGAGAGTCTGAAAAAACGTAAAATGAGACTCCACTGGGGTACCTTTTTCGAAGGTGGTTTAGTCGGTTTGAAAAAGGGGTAACCTAACACCGAAAATACGTCTATTCAAAACCATTTTAACGAGTGTGATAAAGACAAGATCACTCGGCCATTTTTTCATTTTTAAGGAGTCTGAAAAAAACTTAACTATGGACTCCGTCATGAATGTTCTTCTGGACCATTTTAAGGAGTGTGAAAGAATAAGGTCACTTGACGATCTTTTCAATTTTAGGGAGTCTGAAAAGAGCTTAACTATGGACTCCGTGGGGGTTCCATTTTTGTACATTTAGTCCCTCCGGCCCGAAAAAGGGTTAAAATGATACCTGAGAGTACTCTTCTAGAGAACTGAAGTTCCTTAGAGTATACCTTTGTTCGTACAGTTGACCGTCCGGACCAAAAAAGGGGTAAACTACCGCCGGACAGACGTGACTTCAAATTTCAGTTTAACGAGCGTGAAATGCCACAAGATCACTCGACAATCTTTTCATGTTGAGAGGGTCTGAAAAGGGCTTAAAAGAAGACCCGTTATGTTTTTTGGGAGTCCCAAGGGTGAGGTTAAGAGTGAAAAGGAATCATGCAAATGAGGCTCAAACTTGTAATTAGGAAAAACGACAAGGACTCCCAAGCCTACATTCATTAGTGACAGCATGGACACCATAACACAACTAGGATCTACCTAGGGCATCCATGTTCCGGTAAGCTCTACCACCAAATCGTGACACTTCTAAAGAAACAATGATGGTTCTGTCTTGCAACCTGATGGGATTGATCCTATGGAAAAGGGATAAAGACAACGAGATACAAAAGTTAGGGTGGAAACCTAACCTACATGCTCAAGTTGATCATCTGAGGTTTTTCCCACGGACCATCAAAAGTGACCCAAAACTCCAAAAAAAATGTCCTAATACCCGATCATACCCTTCCAACGCAACTCCTGAATCACTCTAAATGGTTTTTGGTTTAAAGAAAATGATAAGGGGGGCCAAAAAAGTGACAAAAAGGGGACAAAAAGTCTATAAATAGAAGCTGGTAGCTCATTATCACCATTGCTGATTTAGAAATTGACTCTGGAGCAAAAAACCCCCTTTGATAAAAGTGGTGATTCCGGGACCTACAGTGGACAAAACGACTATCTGTCTGGACCAAGTAAGTATAAACTCTCTCCTCTTGCAATTTAAATCTTTATTTATGCTTTTGGTTTCAAGTTTTGGGTGGGTGTCGACCTTCAAAAGGTCGGCCCTAGGTCCACGCGGGTTGTCTTATGACAGGCCGCATGTACATTCGGGCAGAGGAAAAACTGCACGTGTGTACACACGACTGTCATCATTACAACCCGCGTGGACCCCCTTATTTAATGAAAAAATTTTAAAAAAACAAGGGTTAACCCTCCTGAACTTGGTGTTTTGCAGGATGTATGTTCACTAGAGGGAAAGAGAGCATGAGGAGGTTAGTGAGTTGGTCGGGGAAGACCCCAATGCTGTCGCTGCCTTAATGCAATGTGGGCTGCTCAAGTTCTTCCTATGTCCTTTTATGCGGGCACAACCTAGGCTACTGAATGCCTTGGTTGATTATTGGCATCCCGATGCAGAGGCCTTTGTGTTAGAGGGGCAGTCACTGGTGCCTACGACAAAGGACATATATTTTTTGACTAGCCTCTCTAGGAGAGGGGAACCAGTCAATTTCCAGACATTTCCTTTGGGGCCTCATAACATATCAGAATTTATAGGACTTTATTGTGAGGATGGTATAGACAGATCGAGCTCACAGGTGCCCATAAGCAAGATCACGAACTTATCACTGGTTCTGCGGCTCTACATCAGGCATCCTGTGCACAAATGAACTGTGCAGTCCAATGCTTAAATGCACAAATATTTGACTGGAGCACTTGTTGTGAGTGGAAAATCCCTCTACGGACTAACACTTAGGGTTTAATTATGCATGCAGAAAAGACCTAAAGATTTCTACTTTCTACCGTCATCCCAGACCTAATCCCCATTATTCTTAAGAAAATACATAGTTAAGAAGATCAAGTGAGCATACTTTATTTTGGGCATTTGATATCGATCCTTCTTCACGCTTGATCGATCTTTGACTGCAGCTCTCCTCCCAAGGTTGACCTGCATTCACACAAGACAAACAAAAAACTCCACATGCATTTGATATATAGATTAATGGGTTAGAGATTTAATAAACAAGTATGTAATAAACCATGAAAACCTCATATGGTGGGACGAGAAAAGTACTTCTTTATTATTAACTTCAACAAATCAAGTTAAAATGCTGAAGCCGACCACTGCTCCACGAACCTGGTCCTGTGCTCCTCTTCAACTGTCCTCCAACTTCTTTGCTCTCTCTTTCTCTTTGCACAAGGATGGCTAATGGGTTGGGACAAAGGGAATGCACAATCGGGTATAGTTTCTTTACTATGATTCTCCTCTTCCAAATGGGACCCCTAACCCTTCTTTTATAGGCTAGAAGAAGCTAGGTATTTGGTCAAACCCTCGACCATGCATGGACATAATGTTTAGTTAACTAACCCAAAGCTGTGTGTTCTGTCAACAACTTTCCTTTTTTCATGCTTTTGTAGGTACACGCGGGCTGTTTTGGGTTAGCTAGCGTGTACATGCATTCAGTAATGGAGCAGGGTGCGTGGGCCTTTAAAAAAGGGGTTTTTAAGAAGAGTTGTTCAACAGTGTTTTGGCAAAGAAAGAAATCTAAGATGGCCTGGTGCCAGGTAAGCATGTCTGGTGAAAATTAGGGTTATAACAGATGCCCCCTAATGTGTGAGGTCAGAAGAGCATCCGATGGCCGAAATACATTAACAATCTTCACCAATGTGCCATCTGCAAAAATAACAATTGTCTCACCAAGGCGAGCATACCCATGCTCGGGATAAAACAAAATCATGGCTACCAATCAAATACACTATAGATCCATGTCATATAACTATATAAAGTGTAGCCGCGAGCAATACACAACGGAGCTACATCTCGAAATAAAAAAGATATACGTGTAGAGTATCCATCTTAGTAGAAGCTGCTAAGGCCTAATGGCTGGAGATGAGGTCTTCAAAGCTCGAGCAATAACTTCAAAATATTCAAAACTCGGGTAGGAGTATAATATGAGTGTATGACTTCACTACCCAGAGGTCTTTGACGGCTCATCCATTATGGACTAGAGAACCTTGATGATCATACTGAAGGTTTCATTGATTTCGAACAAAGACTTGATTGGATGTTTAGGATGGCCGGGTATGAGGGCAAGAGACAAACTGCAGAGGGGCCGACTCAGGCTTGGTAAAAACTTCCCTTGGACAATAGCAGGAAAAATGATGAGACTCAAGCAACATGGCATTAACATAAGTTTACGAGGCAGGAGGCAACGCAAAATCTCCATATGTTTGGATGAATAACCAAATGGAGGAGGCCACAACTCTATGTAGCGAGAAAAACTTCCTAAGGTCGTATTAAATCCCACAATTTAACGAACAAACAGACAGATGTGCTTTATCCAAGGGAGACTCATTATGCTGCCAATAAAGAAAATACTTTTCCCTTCCTCTTTTTGGGGTATATTTGATTTTTTTGTCTTTTTCAATAATTTTGGAAAAAGAATAAAAGAATGTTACATTACAAAGGAGGAACGAGTGTTGCAAACATACAAGTTCAAGGCACAAGGACAAGATTGATGTTCAGAGTAATGACCCTCAGGAAAAATCCTTCAGGGGCCAAAGAAGTCAAGACACAGAGACAAAGTGCTACAAGGCTTGCATATAAGGTATGCTTCAGATGGTTCAGTTGAGAGCAACATGGAGCCGACATTAGACCAAAGACACAGGTATGAAAACGCGGTTAACAAAACACACAATGGTAACGTCCTTCGATGTTAGTTTAACGAGCGTAGAGAAGGTAAGCTCGACGGTTTTTCATATTTAGAGAGTCTGAAAAAACGTAAAAGGAGACTCCATTGGGGTAATTTTTTCGAAGGTAGTCTAGTCAGTTCGAAAAAGGGGTAAACTAGCACCAACAAGACGTCTATTCAAAACCATTTTAATGAGTGTGATAATGACAAGATCACTCGACCATTTTATCATTTTTAAGGAGTATGAAAAGAGCTTAACTATGGACTCCGTCGGGAATGTTCTTCTGGACCATTTTAACAAGTGTGAAAGAATAAGGTCACTCGGCGATCTTTTCAATTTTAGGGAGTCTGAAAAGAGCTTAACTATGGACTCCGTGGGGGTTCCTTTTTCATAAATTTAGTCCCTTAGGCCCGAAAAAGGGTTAAAATGATACCTGAGAGTACTCTTCTAGAGAATTGAAGTTCCTTAGAGTATACCTTTGTTCATATAGTTGACCGTTCGGACCAAAAAATGGGTAAACTACCGTCGGACAGACGTGACTTCAAATTTCAATTTAATGAGCGTGAAAGGCCACAAGATCGCTCGACAGTATTTTCATGTTTAGAAGGTCTGAAAAGGGCTTAAAAGAAGACCCATTATGTCTTTTGGGAGTCTCGAGGGTGAGTTCAAGAGTGAAAATGAATCATGCAAATGAGGCTCAAACTTGTAATTAGGAAAAACAACAAGGACTCCCGAGCCTATAGTGATTAGAGACAACATGGACACCATAATGCAACTAGGATCTACCTAGGGCATCTATGTTCTGGTAAGCTCTACCACCAACTTGCGTGACTTCTAAAGCAACAATGATGGTTCCGTGTCGCAACCTGATGGGATCGATCCTATGGAAAAGGGATAAAGACAAGGAGATACAAAAGTCAGGGTAGAAACCTAACCTATATGCTGAGGTTGATCATCTTAGATTTTTCCACGGACTGTCAAAAGTTACCCAAAACTCCAAAAAAATGTCCTGATACCTGATCATACCCCTCTAATGCAACTTCTGAATCACTCTAAATGGTTTTTGGTTTAAAGAAAATGATAAGGGGGGCCAAAAAAGTGACAAAAAGAGGCCAAAAAGTCTATAAATAGAAGCTGGCAGCTCATTATCACCATTGCTGATTTGGAAATTGATTTTGGAGCAAAAAAACCCCTTTGATAAAAGTGGTGATTCCAGGAGCTACAATGGACGAAACGACCATCTGTCTGGACCAAGTAAGTATAAACTCTCTCCTCTTGCAATTTAATATTTATTTATGCTTTGGGTTCCAAGTTTTTGGGGGGCATCTAACTTCAAAAGGTCGGCCCTAGGTCCACGCGAGCTGTCTTAGGACAGGTCGTGTGAACATTCGGGTAGATAAAAAACTGTATGCGTGTACATGCGACTGTCAGCATTACAACCCATGTGGACCCCCTTATTGAATGAATTTAAAAAAAAAACATGGGTTAACCCTCCTAAACTTTGGTGTTTTGCAAGATGTATGTTCACTAGAGAGAAAGAGAGCATGAGGAGGTTAGTGAGTTGGTCAGGGAAAACCCCAATGCTGTGGCTGCTTTAATGCAATGTGGGCTGCTCAAGTTCTTCTATTGTCCTTTTATGTGGGCACAACCTAGGCTACTGAACGCCTTGGTTGATTATTGGCATCCGGATGCAGAGGCCTTTGTGTTAGAGGGGAAGCCACTGGTGCCCACGACAGAGGACATATATTTTTTGACTAGCCTCTCCAGGAGAGGGGAACCAATCAACTTTCGGACATTTCCTTCAGTGCCGCATAACATAGCAAAATTGATAGGACTTTACTGTGAGGCTGGTACAGACCGATCGAGCTCACAGATGCCCATAAGTAAGATTACTGACTTATCGCTGCAGGCGATTGTGTTGCTTATTGGGCGGATGACTAGTTCTATGGCTCTACATCAAGCGTCTCGTGCACAGATGAACTGTGCAGTCCAGTGCTTAAATGCACAAATATTTGACTGGAGCACAACATTGCTAGATTGTATGAAGAGGCAGTTGACATATTGCCGGTCGCGGACACAGAGGAACTTCGGGTTCGGGAGCATTCTATGCTCTTTATTCTTTGAAAGAGTTCCAATCTTCAGTCCTCGAGTAGTGGTGCGAGGACATCAGGTCTCTCTTCCTGTAGTTTGTAGATGAGCAGTGTTACTGCCACGACAGGGTGGTGGAAGGACCAATGAGTCCTTTGATGATGATTTCTTCGTTTGGTTGTCGTGACAGGTCCCAATCATATAGGATTACCCTTATGCTGGGATTGATTTCTCGAGAGATCTTGAGATACCAATACCTCCTGGTGAGGAGCGAGGAGAGATGGGTAAGTTTACATCATTGTTTTGTTGTTTTTTTTTGTGAAACATATGTAATTTTTATGTTGTTTTTGTTATATATCATTTTTTTTATACCAGAGTTTTTGACAGATATGTGTCTGTTGTGTGCAGATGTGGGACCAGTACGACCTGTAGACTATACGAGGAACATGTGTCGTCCTCGGCCAGAGGCCGCACTTGCCGCCACAGGGGGACCAACAACAACATGAGAGATTCCAGCCGGGGAGGCTGAGAGGGTGTTGAGACAAGTCGAGCAAAACTTTACTTCGCTCACTCACACCATCTATGTAGCCTCATGTAGCGTGATGCAGGCGAGTGCGTGTTCCTACACCTTAGACTCACTCTCTCTCAGGATCATTCGAATCCCACTCCTTCATGAGCCTAATTTGGCTCTTTAGATTCCTCTCGGGATCACTGTGCAAACCCGATCCACAGGTCCTTCTGACTTTCCTCTCGGCCTCTGCAATTAGACGTAGTGATCCCCGACTCTATATCGGGGTTTCGGGGTTTCAGACTTTTCGCTGTCACCAACCACTGTCCTCATGAATCCCTGATCACCAATTCTTCGATGAGCGCTTCCACGTACTGGCCCTCCCGGCTCAGCTCCCGCTCATATGACCAATCACCATGACCGTGACCTTATTCCACTCCTATTGGGTTTTCGGCGTTTGCAATTTCAACGCGCGCATGCCCTTAGGAATCCTGATCCTTCGATTCCTGATGCACTTCGGCCTTAGCCCTCCTGGCTATGCCTTTTTGATGTTGAAATGTGCAAGTCCTCAGGAATCGCGATATACCGATCCCCGATGCGCTCCTTTGTGCATTTTCCCCTGCCGACTATGACTCCTGGTCAATGTGACCATCACTCCATGTGACCGCAGTCCAACTCCCCATCAAGATTTCGAGGTTTTCGGTGTTGAGCTACACATGTACTTGGAACTCCCGATTCTCCGATCCCTGATCCTCCGATGGGTCTCGGTCGTTGACCTGTCAACGGTCCTTTCACCTGTCTCGGAAATCTTCCACCTGTTCTCCTCCTTTGCTGTGATGACAGCTGGCTCCCACGCTCCAAGGCTTTATCGGGAAATCGCATATCGCGATTTTCCAATGCACAAAACTCTCGTCACCGGGATCCCTGATATCCCGATTCTCGATTAGCTGATGAACGACCTCCTATCGGGACTTCCTTCGACGGTGTAGATATCTACCATGTGTCCACTGAACGAACGGTTCTTATGGTGTCGGGAAATCGTGGATCGTGATTCTGTGTGGCAAGAGTTCTGTATACTCGAAAACTCCGATATGCCGAACCCCGACTCCTCGGGATCCTCTGACACGCATCCTCACAATGGACGGTCCTGATCCGATCGTTAAATCGTGGATCGTGATTTCATTATGCAAGAGTTTCACGACTCCGGGAACCCCGATATCCTGAACTCTGACTCTCTAGGATCTCTCGCCACGTGTCCCTGCTGTGATCAACGACTGAGATTCTCCGTCAGGGTTTCGAGACTCAAAAGGTCTCAGTTCTCTCGACTTGTAAAACCCTGATCCCTCCAAAATCCTGATGACTTCCCAGAATGCTGACATGTGTCCTGCCGAGATCAACGACTAGGATCCCTTCTCAGGATTTCAGGACTTTCAAGGTCTCCGATTCTTACCCTATGAATACCCGATGACACCAATATCCCGATGTCTCCTCTGGGTTCTTCCTCTGCTCCTTTGGGCTTAAACCACAACTTCCCGAGATCTAACGGCTGACGGGATTCCTTCATGAGATCCGACAGCTATCGGTCCTCCTCTCCTGTGCGCTTCCCCTGGCGCTCCTCTGCTAGACATGAACTGCTCGACGGTCCAGATCTCTTATCTCCGCCTGATCCGATGGCTCCTGTTGCTCCTCCCTGGACTCCCTGCGTGTATAAGAACGATGTTCCTCCTGATCTTTACTTCTCCTATCGAACCCTCGAAGAATTCGATGACTCCTGTGCCTCTTGCGAAGTCCTCGTGCGCAAAGCGTTATCTGTCTTGAGCTTCTACGAGTACTCAGACCCCTTGGGGGATTTTTCTCTTCTTCTTCTTCCACAGATGGAGAATATTCAGATGCCTTCCTGGCCCTCTGTTTGCTTAAGCAACCTCCTTGCTGAGACTTCTGGGTATCCAACAACCCAGTGAAGATCCCTCTCTGGACTCTTCTTCACTTCTAGAAGTCAAAGAGTTCCCTTCTTCTTCCTATACCTACCTGCACAAGGTCTCAATGCCCTTCTGGCAGAGTTCCTTTTCCACAGGACGTTCCCCAGTCCCGTCTCCTTTATCCTGTGCCTCTATGCACACACGCTCGATGCCCTTCTGGTAGAGCTCTTAGAATCCTTAGAGATTCTGTCTGCAACTGTGTTTCTCTCACACAGCCTTGCCTCTTGAGGTGTTCAGTAACCTCAAAGATCTTCCTTCTCCAGAAGTTGTTGATTCCAGTCCTGTGCCTCAGCATGTCTTTGTCTGACTCATCAGAGTTCAGAAGTGCATCCTCTGTGCACGGCTCTCAGAACCTCAGTGTTCTGTCACACCCCCCTGGTATGAAGCCTCAAAGACCTTCAACCCTGAAATCAAACACAACTCCTGTAGAATGCATCAACAATCATACATTCACAGCATACATAAGGAACACACACAGACATCCATATACACAGAATAATGCAGGAAAAACTGCTCTGTTATATATTAACAAATGGAAAAATGCCTGTATCTTTACAATGGTGTTCCTGAGCTCTCCCTGGCTCCTCTCTACTCTAAATCAACTACTCAAAATGAGATCTAAAATCTTCCAGCCCCTAACAACAATGCTTCGTCCAGCCCCTGTATTAGCATTCGGTTGCATAAGAATATGACACCCTATGCTGACTTAGAAAGAATATCCGATTTAGTGTAGGATCCAGATCTGCCTTGTAATGATTGTATCGATGGGATTTCCCTTTAAATTGAGGGGAAATCACCATTCGAGCATCCAACTTTTTATGTACTAATAACTTCAGAGAAGCGGGACGTGTTCGATCTTTCCAATTTGTAATGTGATATTTCAACAGATGAATAGAAGACTGCTTTGATAATTCGTCTCTAAGTTTTCCCGTTTCAGGGGAATCTTGTG